>RJWM01009575.1:46094-67434 GCA_004363535.1 Dasyprocta punctata
AAAAAATTATGAGGAAGGTGTAAGAAGCAGAGATGGGTACAGGGTTGCAAATACAGCCAGTGCTTTCCAAAGATACTTGTTCTTACAGATGAATCCTCCAAATCCCAAAAAAGATAGTAAAATGAAGGGAGGCTGTGTTGGTTAGGGTTCTCCAAAGGAACACAATGAATAACAAAAAATTGATAGAAAAAATTAAGGCAATTTATTAGGTAGATTTATAGGATTAGAGACAGGCAAGTCCACAACGGTCATCTATGTGCTGAACATCTAGAGGGTCTAGTAGTTGCCCAGTCCAAGAAGCTGAAAGCCACAAAACAAGAGAAAACAGTCTGAGAGTGCTGGCCTGGAAATTTCCTGGAGAGTAGCTCATTTAAGTCTATATTAAAAGACTGAAAAAGGCAAGTCTGATGTCCACAGGCAATGACCAGAGCAAAAGATGTGACTGCTTAAACAGAATGCAGTTTTTCTTTTCTTTTGTTTGATTTTTTTTTTTTTTGGTGAGGGGGAGAGTTTTCACTTTGACTTACAACCCCAGCCTTTCTTTTATTTATTTATTCATTTTTTATTTTATGACAGTCTCACTAAGTCACTGAATTGCTCAGACTGAGCTTAAACTTGCTATCATCTGCCTCAATCTCACAGAATTCTGCAATCACAGACATAGAGTCCCCCAGACCCCTTGCATGGTAATTAAGATTGAAGCTAGGGTCTTTACATGGAGCTACATCCTTATCCTTTGAAATTTTATTGTATATATTTTGTTTTATTTCATTTTGGGTAGCATCTCGATAGGTTGCTAAATTGTCCAAACTGGGCATGAACTTGAAATCCTCCTACCTTAATTTCCCAGACAGGTGGAGTTTTTCAAATGCAGGCTGAACCTTCTCCTTTTTCGTATTTCATCCATCTGGACTGCAAGCCTAGTGGTTGGTGCCACTCATGATCAGAGTGGGTGCCCCCACCTCATTTGCTGGTCAACATACTAACCTTCTCTAGAAATATGCTATAGACACTCAAGAGTGTGTTCTATTAATCTGCCAGGCATTTTAATCCTGTCAAATTGACTGAATTACTGTTAGGTTTAGGCTATTAGGCATATAGAATATCTTGTGATGGCATTTAGAAGTCCACTAAAATTACATTCCCTGGAAACTGTTGAAGGATTATGGCTGTGGCAGCTGAACACCCAAATATGTGGGATCCAAATTCCAATGCCATTTTTAGCAAAATCTCTATCACGGATCCTTTTATGACCAGCCAATATCTTCCTATATCTTACTATACTCTGATTAAAAAATAGTAACTAAAACTCATCTTGATGTAAAACTTGAAAATTTTAGAGTGTTTTTCTATTTGTGTTTCATCTGAAATACTTGGAAGGTACTTTCCATTCATTAGTTAAACTAAAATTTTATTGCATAAATATCAAAATTTTATAGAAAGTCAAAGAGAAGGGCCTTCAAAGTTTTACTTTGAGATTCTGAGTAACTTTAACTCTACTTTTTTTGTTTTTCAAGTACAATTTTATTAAACCTGACCCATCCATCTTAAACATAAAGTTAGATATTCAGAAACATAGGCTTATCTTTAACTCTTCTAACCATTGTTTCAATTTTTTGTGACATTTGACTGATTTCTCCCACCAAGTGAGATATTTTGACGTCTAGTTTGACATAAAATTAACTCTTCTTTGTGTCTCTCTGCCACCCCATACAACTTGCCTTGATGGTAAAGTAAAGCTTCAACAATTATTCCAAAGTTATTTACTTTCTACCAGATGACAAATATCTTCCTAATCTGGAAACCAGACTTGGGTGGCATGCAACCTAGAATTCTTACAGCCATGATTTATGATACAGTTGTGAGGTGAATATAGTGAGTATGGATTTTTAAAAAGACACTGAAAAGAAAAGCCTCTAAATTGTTAACATTTGTGTTAAATGTGTAGAGGAAGGGGAAAGAAGGTATCATACTATATTTGGGCAAGAAGAAAAGGACATTAAAGATAGTCTAGAAGTTGTGCTTGCCTTGGTATACTCTAAGTTAAATTGCCACAGAGAGCAAAAGAGGGCCCACCCCTTATTTAATCCTTAGCTATTACAACTGAACTCCTTCTCTGCTATACTCTCCAGAAAACAACTTCACTGGGGTCACCAGTGTTCTAAAATTACCAACGCAAAAACATATTCTTTCCCTTATGTCACTTGATATACTTGTGTAATTTTGTACTCTCGAGTCCTCTCTCCATGTAATTCTACCCCATAATGGCTTTGGTAACACCACCGATCATCATAACTTTTCTCCTGTTTCTGTGGTCCTTTGTTTTCAGTGTCTCAGCATTCAAGTGAGAAACTGAGAGCCATCCTAAATTTTTTGCTCATCTGTAATTTTCTCCAACACATTTAATTTTATTTTTAATAAATTTACTGAGATAAAATTTGCATTCCCTATAATTCACTGACTTAAAGTGTACAATGCAACACTTTTTGTATATTCAGAGAATTGTGTAGCAATCACTAAGTAAACCAGAACATTTTTATCATCTCTAGAAGAAACTTTATATTCATTAACAGCCACATTTCACATCTCCCCAGCTTTCCAACCCTGCATCCCCAATCCTAGGCAGTCACTAATCTATTGTTAATAAATTACCAACAGATCTATTCTATATTAACTCATATAAATATAATTAATCAGACATGATATGGTTTTTTATGATTGGCTTCTTTCACTTAGCAAAATATTTTAAAACTCATTCATAATAGAGCAAGGGTTAGTGTTTTTTTCATTTTAATCATCAAATAATATTCCATTGTACAAATATGTCAAATTTTATTTATTAGTTGATGGGAACTTGAGTTGTTTCTATTTTTTTTGCTATAATGAATGCTATCAGAATTCACCTTCAAGTTTTTCTGGGAGTGTAGGTTTTTATTTCTCTTGATTGTATACCTAGTCATACAGAGGTTGTATGCCTCTGTCATATGGTAACTATATGTTTAAGTTTTTCAAGAAACTTCCAAGTTGTTTTCCAAAGTGGTAAATTCATTTTACACTTTCAAAATATTAAAACTTCTCCATATCTTCACCACTACTTGTCTTTCTAATTTGTTATTAAAATTTTTGTAATTATGACCATTTTAATGGGCAAGAATGAAGTAATATCTCATGGTTTTGATTTGCAGTTCCTTACTGATTAGTGATGTGTATTTCTTTTGTGTTTAATGATCACTTGTATATTATTTGGAGAAATGCCTTTTCAAACCTTTGTCCCCTTTTTATATTGTATAACTTGTTTCTTTATTATTGAGTTGTAAATGTTCTTCATGTGTTCTGTATACAAATCCCTTTTCAGATATATGATTTGCAAATATTTCTTCCATTTTGTAACTCATCATTTCATTTTCTTTGTGGTATCTTTCAAACAACAAAAGATTTTAGCTTTGACAAGATCTAGTTTATATACTTTTTTGTCACTTATTTTGGTGTCATATCAGAGGATTCCTTACTTGGCAGAGATTTGTTTTTTTTTTCTAAAAGTATTAGAATTTTAACTCTTACATTTAGATTTATGATCTAGTTAATTTTTTTACATAAGGAAGGGCTCCAGATTTATTCTTTCAAATGTTGGTATCTAAAGACAAACCATCACTTGTTTAAAAACATCCTTCTCATAATTTGACATCCTTCTCATAACTTGTTTTCAAATAGATTGCTACTATAACAGAACTCCATAGTCTGGGTCACTTATAAACAATGCAAATTTGTTTCTCACAGTGGAGTCTGGAATTCCCAATGAAGACACTGGTGCATTTAGTGTCCAGTAGAACCAGTGCTTTCTGGATCACAGGCAGTCATCTTCTTGTTATAACCTCACACAGCAGAAGGGACATATGCATTCTCCAGTGTTTGTCTCCTAAAGTCATTAATCCCATTGATGAGGTTGCCACCTTCATGATCTAATCATCTATCAAAGATCTCACCTTCTAATGACTTTACCTCAGAGGTTAAGATTTCTACGTATGAATTTTGGGGGCACAGCACAAATTGTTGTATGTATATCATATCTACTTTCCATTTTCTTGCCTCTGCCTTAGTTTTAGAAATATAGATACCATAGGAGAGAGGTGTCTTGGTTACTTTTTGCTCGTTGCTGAGACAAAACACCTGATGCCCAAAATTAGGGAAGGAAAGATTTATTCTTACAGTTTCTTGGGAGTTTCAGTCCTACTTAGTTGGCTCCAAGGCAGCATGGGGTAGTGGGGCTGCCGTTCACTGCGACCGCAAGCAGCAAGGCGCGCTGGCGAGAGAGAGAGAGAGTGGAAGCGCGAAAGCACAAGAGGAAGACCCGCCTTCCCTTACACTGTATCTCAGCTCCACTCCTGGGTGTGTGCAATGCTCACATTGCCAATCCCAGCGCTAGACAACAAACTGAACACAAGCACTAGACTCAGCCCCATCAAAAGTATGAGGACTTGGGGGTACATAGCATATCACCCAATACAGGAGGAGTCCTCTCTCTCTCTCTCTCTCTCTCTTTCTTTCTCTCTCTCTCTTTCTATAAAATGTTACTGTATTGGCTTGATCCTGTATCCCCTCCAAGGCCTCATGTAATTTGGATGGGGCTAAGTCTGGCATTTGTGATTGGTTTGTTGTCTAGCGCTGGGATTGGTGATGTGAGTGTTGAACCTGCCCAGGGGTGGAACCGACATACAGGGTAAGGACCAGAGGAAGGCTTCCTCTCTCTCTTGCTGGTTCACGCACCTTGCTGTTTGGCGGCTGCCATGAATGGCTGCCCCGCCATGTCATGTTGCCTTGGAGCCGAGTATGGACTGAAACTCCCAAGAACTGGAAGAAATAAACCTTTCCTTCCCTAATTTTGGGCATCAGGTATTCTGTCTCGGCAATGAGTAAAAAGTAACTAAGACAGTTACATATATAAATGTGATATATATATATATATATATATATATATATATATATATATAAAATGTCAGTGTGGGTGCTTGAGCAATGCAGTATACATATATATTTTGGGTGTGTGGGTGTTTGTGTAGTACACATATATATATTCTGCCTGGTGCCTAAAATTTATTTTTGAAAAACAAAGACCATTCTTTTCCTTGAATAAGCTAAAAAGACAGTAATTTGAATAGCAATTCCTCACTTCCTCAAAAAACTCATAGTTTCTAAGAAATATAAATCTGAATTCTTAGGAATTACCTTTTTGGATTTATGCATTATGAAGCAATTAAATGATAGGGAAAGGGCCGAGTAACTAAAATGAGGAAAGTGGTCTTATTAAAAGGAGAGAAAAAGACTGAAACATGGAAGTAAAATTATTGAGAGCAAATGGAAAATTTTGATTTCCTTTTATTTTGGGTGAAGTTTCAAATATTTAATAGTCTTTTAAATAAGATACAAGCAAATGAACCTATTAATATTTTAGAAGGGGCTTCTAGGGCCTAATAAGTCCTTCTGCAAAATTTACAAAAATAAATTGATTCTGAATCTCAATTTTATCCTAAAAGTATGTTTGTCTTTCTTCAATGAAAAGATAACTAGCATGAATGAACTTTATCATACTCTGTATATCATTTATAAAATACTTACAGAATGCCTGTTTTGTTCTAGACACTATACATTTTAAAAAACTTAATCCTCAGTAGTTTTCAAAGTAGTTGCTGTTGAGTATCACAGAAGAATTAACTGATACTAGGAAGGTTATGTAAACTGCCTAAGGTCACAGAATTACTAAATGTTTGGGCCAAGATTTCACCTAAGAATTGTGCTGCAAAGCTAAGCTAACAATATATCAAAATATTATTTTGTAAAATGTCAGAACCCAAGCCAAAAAAATGTTGCATTGTTTAGAGAATAAAAACGATATGAACTGTGGTGGGCAGTGACAAGATCAGAAAGAGATGATTCTTGGGCCATCCTTAGGAAGAGACAAAGACAGGGGATCCAGTGTTTTGCTATGAAAATGGCACAAGGAAACTATCATAGAACATCGACTCTGGGCCTCGTAAGAGATTGGTTTTTTGCTTCATCTCTTTGGGACAAATGTTCCTGCCTCATTTAATAGAAATGGTATTTTCTCTGCAGATACCTTTGAGCCATACTCTGAGATGCAAAGATATTTTCTGTTGGAACCAGCTCTGCTAGCATGCTTGAATAAGCAGAATTATTCCTCTAAGCTATCTGAAATGGAGCTGAGTTACCAATAAGCAAATCATAACACACAAGAATGGAAAAGACAAACATTTATTCCCTCCAACTAGTGCTTACATTAATCTGATTAATTAAAGCATGAATGAAAACTATTTACTTGTGCCTGTTGTAAAAGAGCAGCTAAATGAGCTCTTCACCCTGGGAGATGCACTGTGATTGTTGGCTATCATTCTGTGTTTAGCTTCATTTCCTTCTCAAGTTTCTGCTGGTGGAAGCTGGGCCAGTACATGGCCAGGGAGAAACTTTTGCTTCTTTTCCTGGTGACCAGATACAAACAAAAGCAGGATTTTTATATATTGAAATTAATCAGAAAATTTGTTGTGCGTCAAGCTCATATGGATGCCCCCTAATACAATTATCTAACTGAAAGCAACAAATCGAAGTCCATCTTGTGGCTTGAATTTTATCTACTTAAATTTTCTCTAAAATTTTTTGCAGGTACCAGGTTTGTTTCTCATTTCCTGTCTGTTGCATTTACTATAGGGTTTGATATTTTATCAGCAGATATAAACTGTTTTTAGTGAATAGATTTTAAAGAAGGATGCTTCAGGATGCTTGGAAAAACAAACCTTAAGTATCAAAATTACTCATGAAATGGACTTCTTTCTAGGATCTCATGAATTCTGACCTTGGCTTTGCAATATCTGTCTATAATAACAATAAATACGGTAGTGGGACTTAATATCATCTTTTGACTTTTTATGTGAATCCATTTTTCCAAAGGACTAGAAAGAGGTGATAGCTTTTTAAATGCAGATACGAAATTAAAAGGGTATTTGAAGTGAGTTACAATTGAAATAAACTTCAATCGCTTGCATTGTTTTGTCCTGATCTGCTTTCTTCTGTTTTGTTTTGTTCTATTCCCTTTAAAATAAAAATTTAAAAAAATTTATAAATAATTGATTTTGATTTTGATTGCCATAAAATTGAACCTTTTTGGCTGTAAGAAATTTATTAGTAAGAAAAGTAATATGTACAGTCATATTGTTTAAATATAACATCAAGTATTATTTAAATAAACATTTAGTTTATTTAAAACTCAAACATGATGGAAGGCAAGAAAGAAAAAGTGGAGCTTCATTTGTAGTTAAAAATGCAAATTATAATGTTTTTCTAAATTTAGAAGCTATTTGATCAAGTGATAAATTCATAGAACATATGCTCTGAAGCAGTGGATGAAAACAAATTTATGATGGAAAGTTGTATAAATATACTTGGACCTAGAGATGTGAGTATATATATATGTATTTTTCTTTTTGCCTGAAAAAGCTTCTCTTGGGTTCTGTGTTGTCTAAAACCTTGAAAATCTTGTTTGTCAGACTGGTTTGTACTGTATGACCAAAGTATTCTAATCAGTGATCACTTGGCTTCTTTTTCTTCCTTATCTATTAGAAAGTGAGATACTTGAAGTAGAGGCTTTGCCTTGCTTACCTTTGTGTACTTATCACCTAGCACAGGACCAGATAGCAAATAGTTCTGATAGTGAGTGGATCTGCACCACAGTGTAGATCTGCTCTGACTTTTGGGATTTCCTTTATTTAAAGAGAAAGGCAAGTTATAAAGCTTTATGTGTCTATCATTTTACATTCACGTGACTGACACCTAGAAGCACAAACTGGATAGAGAGCCCAGGATCTATTTCTGGGAAGTATTCCTCTGTCTTTTTGCTTCTGCCCATGGTGTTAATAATACTTTGTTCAGCACCCACATGATCAATTTCATTCCAGCTGGAACTCTTCAGATTAGCTGTCTGTTCTTTCCCTTCCCAGAAGATAGAGTAAGTCAAGGAAGGGCTACACAATGGCAAAATCAAGTAAATAATTTTACCGAATTATGACAGCACCTTATGGCAGTGCCAAAGGGAGCAAATACAAGCAAGCTCGAAAGATCTCTCAGGTTTGCTATTAAGCACTGCCTGCTGATAATTTTAAAATAGTCTTATAGTAGTCAACTATTTCAGAAATATTTTCATGAACATATTTTCATTTGACCCTTATAGCAACATTGTGAGTTGAGTGAGAGAGGGAGCTATTATAGTGTATCTGTGCTAAGGGAGAAGGGAGTAATGCATCCACCTTGAGATGATTGGTAAAACCTTCATAAGGCCTTAGTTTACAAGATTAATAGATTGCTAGGCAGATGAAATTGGGAAAGTTCCTAATAGAGATAACAATGTGCAGAAGTGAGGAAAGGGATGAAAATGTGTGCTGTCTTTAGGAATATTCAATGTTACAGAAATTCATAATACATGCTGGAGAGGTGGTACAGATACAACAGCAAAGGTGAAGCAGTCAGAAATCATGTCTCAATGGATGTCACTTGACATCTTTCCAAACTTCATCCTTGGAAAGCAGTGAATCACTGAATGTCATTTTAGCAGGGGATGGCTATGAATAGTTCTTTGCTTAGTAAAAAAAAAATACATAAAGTATAGTTGCTCATAATTAGAAAAGAGGTATACATATTTTTTCTTCTTCGAAGTTTATGCTGTTCACAATTAAGATTCAATTCCATACTCCTACCCAAGTTGAAGTGCAAAAATTAATCTAATCTTATAAATGTAAATTTTTTCCTCTCTCAGAAACATCCTCGCTGGATGAAAGTCACTGTGGTATTAGAGTTAATTTCATATATATTTTAACTTAATAAAAATGATCATTTGTGTCTGTGAACCCCATTAAATATGATGCCAAATTAAATATTAACTCCCATTACATACGACACCCTTTATTCTTATGGCATTGTGCCTTACCAGAAAGAAGTGATCGTAGAAAGAGAAGGACAGAAAGACAGAGATCTGAGGAGTAAACAGAAAATTAGGAGAGAGACCCAGACTTATGGGTATATGGCAGAAAACCTGCATTTTGTTACTGTAACCACAACTGCCATTATATTTGTCCCAATAACAAAACTCCCACTGATATATTTTAAGCCTTGTGTGCTGGTACTCTGTTCTAAACTTACAAAACTATGTGACTCCTAACTAACAAATGTTAAAAATACTGACTGTAGCTTGGTGATTTTTTTTTTAATGTGTGGGTAAAGAATTTTCCTTTTTCAGAAAGTCAATTGAAGGAAGCATTTGTGCTTATTTTCAAGCACATACACAAATTTGGGAGCATTGAGATAAGTTCTCTGAAGTTATTTTCCTTTATGTTCCTCTTGGAATCTGTGGACAGACACTGCTATCTTAGGTTCTACATCACTGGTTGCATTTCATACAGAACTTTAAAGAAAAGGCACTGCGGTCTGTGCTGTGGTCACTTTCAGAGATCCTTACATTCTTTCTGGGGAGGTGAGGTGGCTGGGTGTTTCCTTTTTTTATTTTTTAATTTTTTAAAAAAATTTTATTTTAACTAAAATAAAACAGCAAAACAGAACAAAGCAGATCAGAACATAACAATTCAAGTAACACAGGATTTCAAAACAAGACAATAAGAAATCAACAGTGGCTACTATAATGTCTCTTGTTTTCTTCAAAATAGTTGTCCATACCTTTACACACAATAAATTAAAACAAAATAAAACAGTATGAAATGAATTAAAACAAAAGGATGAGGATCATCTGGGCCTTCAAAACCAGATGACAGGAAATCAATAATGGCTACCATAATGTCTCATGTTTTCTTTTTCTTTTTTATTATTTTAAACAGAAGAAAAATACAAAATTAAAGTAAAACAGAATTTCACAACAGGCCAATAGGAGAGTAACAATAATCAACATATTGCATACTATTACATTTAGAGCACTTGTTTAGGGTATAAGATATAGACATGAAACATTGTCCAGAAAATTATTAGCACAAATTTCCCTTTAATGAATTAAAAGAAACCAGCTATACAACTATCCTTTTTTTTTGTTATGGCTGCTCTATTATTTTCAAAAAAACATTACCCATTAAATATGAAAGCTGAAAATGACCCTGTAAAAACTACTTTTCACTCAAAATTCTTTTTCTTTAGCTATCTTAACTAAATTTTTATATACATAGATAGATTTTCTTTCAGTTTGTCACACAAGTGCAACAATGTGATGGTTACATATGTGTGACTTACTTAGTTCACTGAGAAGTATTTTCAAGGCGCATCCATTTAAGAGTGAAAATGTCTAGGTTATCAGCTTTATAGCTGAGTAGTATTCTGTTATATAGAAATACCACATCTTTTTTATCCACTCCTCAGTTGAGGGACATTTAGATTGTTTCCAAGATCTAGATATTATGAACTGTGGAGCTATAAACATAGGTGTACATATATCACTGTGGTAGGATGTTTTTAAGTCTTTTGGGAAGATACCCAGAAGGGGAATAACTGGGTCAAATGTGACCTCCACTCCTAGCTTTTGAAGAATCTCCACACTGACTTCCACAGTGGCTGCACAAGTCTGCATTCCCACCAACAGTGGATAAGGGTACATCTTTCTTCACAGTCCCTCCAGCATTTGCTATTGATCGACTTCTTAATACTAGCCATTATTTCTGAGGTGAGATGGAATCTCAATGTGATTTTCATTTGCATTTCTTGAATGACCAGTGATGTCAAACCTTTTTTCACATATTTATTTGCTGTTTGTACTTCTCCAATTCTGATTTTTTGGCCATCAATTCATGCCCTCAATTGTGACTTGCTCCATGATTTCCCTCACTATTCTATCTCTGGGTTTGGTTCTCCTTTAAACACAGACGCAGAACCCAGATATCCATCTTTCTACTGGATCTTCAGAACCCCTCTTTTTGGTCTTTTGGATTTAGTCAGGACATAAGGGATAAAAGAAAGTGTTGAAGATAACATGGGAAATGTATTTCTATTGTATATTAAGGAGAAAGTTTTGTGAACATAGAAAAGTGCCTATGCTACTCTAGTGTCTGAAAAATATCAAAGACTCATGTCCTTGTTTTAACTATTTCTAGTTATACTCTTGAAAATATATGAAGTGCTTACATGGGAGAGAAGAAAAAAGTCCTGAGACAACTCGCTGAAGCCCCCATGTAGAATTGCACATCTTTTCCTTGATTCAGGGATTATTTGGCTTAGAGGAATGAATGCTGGTTGGAGGATAAGGTGATCAGGTTGCTAGATCTGAAATGATAATTTTGTCAAGACATTTTAGTCAGAGTTCTCCAGAGAGTTGTAAGAGTTAGCAGAGACAGAGAGATAAAGGAAAAGTTTGAAAGTCATTGGTTCATGTAGTTCCGGAGGCCGAGAAGCTCCACAATGCACTGTCGATAAATTAGAGAATCAAGGAATCTGGTAACACAGCCCAGTCAAAGCCAAAGATTTAGGGATCATGGAAACTAATGACATAAGCTCTCAGTCTGAAGTCAAAGACTTAAAAACTTGCGAGACCACTGACACAAATTCCAGAGTTCAAAAATCACAGAATCTGAGATTCTAGTATCAAAAGGCAGGAGAAAAAAATTGTCTTATTTCCAGAAGAGGAAGAGTAAACTTGTCTTTCTCCACCTTTTCATTGTATCCTGACCCCAGACAATTGGGTGGTGTTTATCTACTTTGGGTAAAGGTAGGTCTTCCTTATTTGGCCCACTGGTTCAAATGCCAATCTTGTCCAGAAACAAGCTCACAGAGATACTCAGAAATAACTTCATCAGTTATGGTTTATCCCTTAATACCACCACATCAGCTTCTAAACCTAATAGTCTCAATGATCTACCTTGTCTAAAAATCATAAAGCAAAAGAGGTAATTACAGATTCACTCTGGTCACTGCACCTTATAATGTAAATGCCAAAGTGGATATAGGAATCAGCTAATGCTACGTCATACTCTGTACAAGACACTGACATCTCTAACAGGGATTCAAACTCTCAAGAATTCAGTGAAATGTCTGTCTACCAGGGCAGCTGTATCTATTGACACACAGTTGTCATTAAGTGATATCTTATGTTAAGTAAAATATATACTGCTAAAATCAGTTGCAATGTATACATCTGAAACCTCCTTATTCACCTGAAATCATTATGAATAGACTGAAAGTTCTTCTGTATTTTTTATGTTCACACCTTACTGATTTCAAGACTGGTCTTTGAGTAAGTCTGAATCTCTGGTCACACAAAGGTTTTGTTGACTTCTGCTCTGTGACGGGCATAGATGTACTGTTGATTCCAACATAACAAAAGAATATTACTTTCAGGAAAATTCTGTCTCATTTTTGTTTATCCAGATAGCTGATTCTGCTTAGCTAGTGGAATCAACTAAATCACAGAGATTCCTTTGTGGGCTGTTATTTACTTTGGGAAGATTTTCTTGATCACAGCCCATGTCACTCACTGATCTTATTATATGAACAATTATGTAAGGACACATACACATTTTTGAGGACATAGCTGGTTTGTTCAAGGGCCTTCTCTCTACTCCTTCCTGCACCACTGACCTAACACTAGAGTTTGTCTTTGGTAATACCATCCCGCTGATGGCATTTTATCTGTTTAAAGGACATATTTAAACTCTAACTTTGATTTCAATCCTAATCTCTAGCACTTCAGTAACTGGCTACACATCTCAAACAAAGCTAATCAACCAGAGCATTCTACAGTGCCAATCAATTTTCAGAACAAGGCGATAGTCACTGTTGTCAAATCAAAGGGAAGAAAATTTGATCTGGATAGATATGCTGTGTTAATCAGTTTTTGTCATTATAATGAAATATCTAAGAGAATTCACTTATAAAAGATAAAAGCCTTACCCAATCCATGGTTGTCCAGATCCATTGTTTTGGGCCTATGGCAAGGCAGTATATCACAACAAGCTCTGTATTAAAGCAAAAACACTCATCTTATTGTCAGGAAGTAAAAGAGAGAAAGGAGGGGTGCTGAATCTCACAATCCCCTTCAAAGGCTTCCTCCAAAGACCTAAAGACCCTAACTTGGCCACACCTCTTAAAATCTCTTAAACCTTCCAAGAGCACTGGTTGTGAGGAAGCTTTTAATTTATGGGCCGTTAGGAGTGACCTTCAAAACTCAAACTGCGGCAGTATATATGCTTATGTAGTACATATTTGTGTTTAATACATTTGTGCTTGTTTATACACATGTACAACTTTAGGAGCATTTAGATCATTTCTCTGCGATTATTCTGATATCTCTTTCCCACTTTGAAATCCTTGGATAGAAACTGTTATATTGAATGTTGCATCGTTAGTTAAGTTCCTTCTAGAACTTTGGAAGTGGAGCTGGGCATACATGATCTTTTCTAGGTATATCCTAATCACTCAGTAATGGGCACATCTGTGTCACCAGTAGTCCTAAATTCTAGAGGACATTTTAAAGTGCTCAGGTGACAAAAGCTATTACTTCTGTGGCGTTTCTCACTTAGGTGTTTCCCTTCATCCCTGAATCCTGGCTTGGGAAACTTCTTCATGTTCCAATGAACTATTAATCTGAATTCTAATCATCTGTGGATTCTCCATTCCATCTCCTAACTCATTCCAGGGACACCACCCTAAAGCTCACCACCCTAAAGTTCTTTGTTGGAATAAATTAAAAACAGGATTGTAGCTTGCTGTCTTCTACCTACCAAGAAGCAAAAATGTCAGAATGTAAAAGCAGAAAGTTACCCAAAATAATTTAAATCAAAGGTTTCATTTTTTTGCTGCTGCTGATTATTATTAGAAATAATAGTAGTGATCTTCTTAGAAAAATTAAACACTATCGGTGGCTACCATGAGAACCATCAAAAGAGACATGTTTTTTTCATCAGTTCTCTACATGTGGGGAGGGGATTTCTATGAGTGTCTGGTGTCCATATTTTGGCACAGGGTTTAGGGTGTGTCAGTTTGTCTAAGTGACTCCTTAACGTGCCAAATTTAGTTACTTGTTCTAGGAGAAACACATCTAATGAGCAATGTCAGGATAACCTAAGTGTACTCCATTTACCCTCAGCAGGGAACCACAGCCAGCATCAGTGTATTTCTGACACCAGTAACAAGATCTCGTGAAGCTTCAAACAAGTATGAGAGCTCGTCATTGCCAGTGGATCACAAATTGCTACTCTCTTGTGCAGAGGCGTCTTCTGGGAAGAGAAGGGCCTCCTGCAGGGATTTAGGGGTCCTAGTCTCTTCTTTCATCACTATGCTAATTAATCTCATGGCAGCTTACTTTCATTAGTTATCCTACTTCCTTCTATTTCTTCTCCTGTGTTAATCCTTTATCCATTCCTTGCTGCAAAAGGCCACAGTGAAGAAAATGATTTCTGGAGCCCATCCTTCTCTTCCACTCCCAACTCACCTGTCTATCTCACATAATTGGATAACAACTTGAACCAAGAGCAAAAAGCACATAAACACTAAAGGCCCATGGAATAATTTTCTCAGAGTTTATATCTCCTTAGGTTTCAAGAAGATTCAAATAGAACTCAAGCACTGAGGACAGAGGTCTGATGGAAGATATATCTTTTACTAACTGAGGGACTTGGTTTTTTAATGTGCGTGTCTAAGGGAGTAAAAAAGGAAAACATTTTACAGATCTGCTGGAAATTTCATGACAATGTATGTAGAGTGGTTAGCATACTGTTTGCACATTTATGAAGGATACAATGAATAGTATTTATTGTCAGCATTATTGCAACATTTCCTTTCTGTAAGGAGTATGGGAAATATTCTGCCAGATTTTGTTTGTAGAAATTACAGTATATTCTTTTGCCAGTCTAATTTTTAACTTCCCTTTGTTTCTTCATCTATGTTTTGATAACATACTTGATTTTTTTTAAGTACTGAAGATTGCACTAAGTTATATCCCTAACTCTTTATAATTTTTTAAAAATTTTGAGACACTTAGTAAGCTAAAAAATTGCTTAGGCCGGGCTTTAACTTGGCATCCTCCTTCCTCAGCCTCCCAGAGTTCTGAGACTACAGGGATAAACCACCATACCAGGCTGAAAATATGTTTTGAAATGTGAATATTTTGTGCTAATTGAAATTAATGTGGAATGTGTTTTGACAATAATAGAAGTATTTGAACTTGACACAAGAAATATGTTCATTCTGTTCTGAAAGTCTGTGATGCTATAATGATAATACTTCAGGAAAAATATAAACCATGGAGTTTAACTTCTTAAAATTGTTCTGAAATTGATGACTAATAGTTTAAAAGAGGTTATCATAGATTAATGTAACTAAAACTGTGTTATATAAATTGTGCTTGCTTTTCACACATTTTCCCACTTGCATTTGTCAAATGTAGATATTTTCTTTAAGAAGTAGTGGTTGTGTGGTTGAAGCCCTGCACTTGATCTCTAGAACTGTAACACCAACAACAAAAAAAGGTGCTGTAACAAAGATATGAATTTTTAATGTTTTTTTTTATTTTCTGTGTCAGATTGATAATGTAAAGGCAAGGTGAGAAATGGTTAAAATCAATTAAGTCTTGATCAATATAGATAACTTAATGAGAATGAAATAATTTTGCTGGTTTTTATTCCTAAAATTTAAAATAATTTTGAAAATCAAGATGTCAAAATGAAAGTGTGGGTTTTACAATAAAAACAGTAACACGGAGGCATATGATTGGAATATTGTGTCATTAGTTTGTTGTTGGTAGTCAACTGAATGTCTAACTCAGAAAAAACGTATGAGTCTCTGTGGGTATGTACCTGTATCTCTGTATCTGTATCATCTATGTATGCACAAAAATAATTCCACAAGACATATTTTTTGTATTTTAAAACTTATTTTGAAATAGTTAAAATACTTTGGTGAGGGTAAATATTGCTTAAGGAAATAAAGTTATAATAGTCTTCCCAAATTCTATTCACCTTGCAAAACTGCTAACATAAAAATCTATTTAATATTATCTTACCAAAATTTTGCCAGAATGCTATTGAAAACAATTTAAGAACACAGTGCTCTAATTTCAACATGGGCATTAACTAACCAACATAATGTAATGAATATTCATTATATATCCAGTTGTTTGCTTATGAGATTTAAAGAAACAGTTGCCATTTATTTTGCGCTCTATAACATACACATTAATGCAAGGTAGGATTCGCAAGTAAAAATAAGTAGCAAAATAATGATATGCAAGTCTTATGCCTAGGTCATTCATTCATTCTGCTTTTATGTTTTATGTTTGGTTTTATGAACCAGGCTTATAGAAGTGACCAAAACAGGAAAATAACTCTTCATTCATGAAATTTCTATATTCTTTAGAAGTTGCAAACAATAAGCAAAATGTAGAGTAAGTCAGCTAAATATTATGGGTTGGGGAACAGTGGGAAAGGTAGTGTGATGCTGGGACTCACAATCAAACCTAGGGAGTTCAGAGAGTGCTGAGCCATCACTAGAATGAGGACCGTGAGCTGTAAGGAGTCCAGGTGAGAGCAGCCCAGGCAGAGATAGATGGTGGATAATGTTTGTGGGGGGAACATGCCTGTTATGTTGGAGTAACTACAAAGAAATCAGAATAGTTAGAGTAAAGTGAGTGAAGGAAGTTTAAAATCAGGGAGGTAAACAGGCTCAGATTGTGCAGACTCTTGTGAACATTAGGATACACTTTGATTGTCTTCTGAAGACACAATTAGCCACTGAAAAGTTTTGAGGAGAGGAGTAAGTGCAATGACTTTCAGCTCAGTAGGATTACTCTGGTTATGTGTCATGTAACCACATGGTCTTCAAATTGGAATAACATGTCCCTAAGAGCATACGATGGCATGGTTGATGATACACAAAATTACAGGATACATTAGGTACGTATTTCTACTGAGTTATAGTAATTCTCAAAGTTATGGTAAGAATAACTACTCTGCTAAGAATAATGCTGAAATATTGCATGTTATTATAAAATTCCCACAATTTTAAAGATAAAATGAGGCTTTAATCATATTCTATGTTTGCAGCACCTATCTTCAGTCTTAGCAGTTCAAGATTCTTGATTATTGGCAGTAATTTGAAAGAAAGTTCAAACATTACAGTATCATAATTAGTGTGGCCTGAGAATTTAAAACAGCATATTATGTTGCCACAGAAAACTTATTAGATGAAATATTTGAGTTATAAGGATTAAAACATTTTGACTTAGTAAATTTAATTATTTGAACAATGTTGATAGTATATTCTAAAAAATACAAATATATCTTAATAATATCTTGGAGATAAAAGTAAGATAAGATTGGGGATGTGGTTCATAGTCATATGTGAAGTCCAGCACTAAAAAAGCAAAATTAAGCTATAATTTAATGAACCAAGTTGACTTGTTGATTAATTAGCTCTGGATGACTTTCTTAAGAGTGAGCTTTCTTTCCCTCATCAATTAATGGGAGCACAATGTATCTGATAGAATATCAGCAAGAAGAAAATAAAGCACAAAGGGTCCAAGAAGTATTTTCTTTAAATAGCTTCATTAACATTATGATTCTGTTTGAAATATATAAATATTTTATGAATAAAGTATGATATAACTAGTTTTACATTAGACAGTATCACCAATTCTGGATTGCATAGAATTTTTATAAATAAAACTTGCATCATTTTTTTAACACCATTTTTTTACAAAAGCAATTTCTGATCAACTTAAGACCTGGAAACTCCTAAGAGACTGGAAATTTGTTTTCAGCACCACGGACAGTGTTATATCGCAGTATTTTGCAGGGAACGTTTTAGTTACATTCTTGCCTCCAAAAGTAAATGATATTGAGCAGAAAGTGGAAGGAAAATATATTTGTATTTCACGATTTTATGCTTATCATACCATATTATCATTTTTAAAATGTTATTTTCAAGAGAAACTAGGTAAAGTTTACAATGAATTGTTCAGAGCTGTATCTTGCAATTGCAGGTGAATCTAAAATTACTTCAATATGAAAAAGAAAACTTTCTTAGGAAGTCCATTATCTATTTTTATTTTATTTTGTTTTTATTTTCTGTACCAGGGATCGAACTCATGACCTTGTGCTTGCCAGGTAGGCGCTTTGCCACTAAGCTATATCCCTGGCCTCCCTTCTCTATTTTAAAACAATCCTACTATTGTGTTTAATTTTCTTAAACCTACACTAATTTTATGTGAAAGCATAGAATCTATTTCAGACAAAACCAAAACGCAACAAAAAGAATCAGTGATTCACAAATGGCCATAGAAGATTAATTAAACGATTCTACATTAAACACAGAATATGTTCAGTAATAATTTATTTTTACAATTGGCATAATTTACAAAATAAAAATAATTATTTTTCATTCTACCCTCCTAATAAGGCCTAATTTCACACTATGATATATCAAAATTATCAAATTTCATGTAGCATATAATCTAATATGTATACATTTTGAAATGGTCTATAAAGCTTGGATTGATTAAAGATTTTCAACTCTGCCTTTGAATCATTTCATTGTCCCGCATTAACTTTAAGCCTTCAGAATTTTGCCTAAACAATACTAATGTAACAGAACTATTCTAGTAAAAAAACGTAAGATTTCCCACTAAGAGATGCTCAGTAAGTGTTTGACATCCTAAATTACTTTTTCGGGAGATAAGATTACTTTTTCAGGTGATCCATAAAGTTAAATAAGCCTTAAAATTTGGATTTTTAATAAGGCTATGAATGCATCCATTTAGCTGAAATATAATACAAATAAATTTACCTGCTAAAAGTAGAATTAAAATTTTTACAAGTTCATAATGTACGCGTTCTTAAATATTTAATTCAAGTTAAGTAGGGTAGTTGACTTCAACTACAGTGGAATTATGGGCTACACACAGTCTAAAAATACTTGCTGAATGCTGCATTGCCAAAAGAACTTGAATTAAAATGGTTTTACTTGTGACCAGGTGATGGCGCTGTGGTGCAAGATGCTGCATTATATTTATTTATTTATTTAATTTTTTTCATTTAGCATGCTGTTTTCTAACAGGCAGTGGGTACCATCGAGTGAGTGTCAGAATAGAAAGCTAAGGCAGAAGCAAAGAGGATGCTGTCATCGCCCTTTCTTATTTTTTATTCTTCAGTGAGGATAGAGCACATGTGAGATTTTACTTTCTGTTCTAGAAAGATTTCTAAAAAGCTGCATAGAGATTATTAGATTCAGCACATACACATACATGGATTCTATTCTACGATTTACAGTTCCCTTTATTTCAGGTAAGCCAACGCGATTCTGTTTTTGATCTAGCAATAAATTGTCTATGTTGATAGTAGCATTTAAAATAAGATTTGCTTTGCAGTGGTACATTTGGACTAAAGGATTCGAAAGGTCTAATTTTAGCTATTTTGAATTTTAAAATCTTCCTAGGCTTAAATGAGCTCTGGCTATGACATATTGTATTTTAATATTTCTTTGACTTTCCAGGCTTTAGTGTTCATCTCTGGCGATGTTTGTTTACCTCTTAAAGGTAAAGCTTTCAAAATGAGTGATGGGTTTCCCTCTCACAAGGGAAATACTGCTCCTTAATGTGCTGAACAAATTGTGGAGATGTAATGAAGCAGATTAACATGGCAGAGGCTCTGCCAGAGCTCAGGGCTGAGCCTTCTGAGAGCAGCCTGAGAGGCACATCAGCAGCTTGAGCCTCAAGGCCTTTTGAACAAACGCTGTGGCTCCGATGGCGTGGATTGTTTATGCCTTTGTCTTTACCTTTTAGAAATGAGATGAAAGTCACTTCTCCCACATGAGTGAAGATTTATGTAATGATTAATAGACTTGGAATGATAGCTTAGAAACTCCCCCTCCCCCAGAATGACGACAAGGTGTAGACTGAACACAAATTAATTGCTACGAAAAAGAAATCCCTTCAATTTTGGTAGATCTGTGATACGACTGTGATCATTTAGAATAGTTGATATTGTCAAAGGTGTTCATGTTTTAAATTATTTTGGGTCATGTGACATCAGCCGTGCTAGAGTGGAATGACTCAGGAGGTGGAAACTGCCTGCAACAGCCTTGCTTCTCTCTGTTGCTCCTCATGATTTTCCTCAAATCCTCTTTTAAACATATCAGAACCATCATAAGAAAGATGTATTGTATAAAAATTCCACATGTAAAAAGCCACTGATGGTCATTTAAATCAGTTTTAAATGAATCTTTAAGTAATTTTTGTAAGATTTTTTAAAAAAATGCTTCCCTCCCTTGTCTGGCAGAAAGATGTGTGTCAGAGAGAGACAGAGAGAGAGAGAGAGAGAGAGAGAGACAGCAGGTGTCAGGTGCTGAGGTACATCAGGATGTTTCTATCTCAGTCATTATTTTCTTGTAGATTGCTGTGCTGTGTCTGAGGTGGTGAAAGTTATGGGGACTGATTTTATGGAATGGGTGGACCACCATGAAAAAAATCTGTTACCTTAATGTGTGGAATCTATAAAGAGTTTTCACTTCCACGTGGTTCTATATAAATGGAAATTTTTGAAATCATGGGTTTTTTTTAGCATTTATACATATTACCATTTAAGAAAAGCAACTGTGACAAGCTGAATTTCACATTATGTGGATTTTCACATTTAAAGTCACGTACTAAATTAAAATCATGTAAGACTAGAACACTGATTGGCAGCTTTTAGTATCTTGCATAGAAGTAAAAAAATTTACTTTTACTGTTAACAGTTCTAGGAGGTATATACCAGGTGTGCTGATATTGTGTGTGTGTGTGTGTGTGTGTGTGTGTGTGTGTGTGTTTCTCTGGGTAAATTGTATAAAACAGAGTTTCTTCAATTACAGGTTGTTCAGTGGTGTATTATATAAATTGCTAAATTTTCTCAGGGTTCCTGTCAAAGCTTCCAAAAAAACTAAATTAACAATTATATAGGCTCTGTGCTTCTCAGTGTTTTCATTTCACTATGACATTAGGTATACTGTTTTACTCCATGTTCATGCATGATCACAGACTAGCCCATGGTTCTGTTTCTCCAAACTAATAGAATATTCTGTACATATAGGTTAATCTATTGACCTAAGAATATCATCTCCTGTCTTGGCCTTCCTCTCTCTTCTTTTACTTATTAGGTACAGATATCCTACTTCTTCAATATCTTGAGAAAAGAAGCAGATTTAAAAATGCAGCATTTATTGTCTAATATTCATGGAATACTACATAGATTATCAAGAACTGTACATGGTAAAGATTGAGAAATAGTCATGGAGTTTACCTTGAAGAGGTTAGCATGGAAATATT
>RJWM01009576.1:0-67238 GCA_004363535.1 Dasyprocta punctata
ATAACAGAGTAGAGTCAATCAAAACAAAGCAGTAGGAATGGTACAGAACCTCGAAGATTGATAATGTGAGTACAATAGCTACTATAACATACCTTGCCATCTTCAGATTAGCTGACCATTCCAACAGGTGTAGTAGAATTGAACCAAAAACAAAACAAAACAAAATAATAAAAACAGAATATAAAATAAAGGAAAAAAAGAGAAAAGTAATAACGATCAGAGTTAAGCAAAACGGAAGGACCACATTAGTCCTCGAAGACAACGCAGAAGGGAGTCCCTCATATTTGCAACATTGCCTACTGTGGTCATGCAGAGACATTGAGGGTGCTGATCAGAGGCCTGCAAAATCTACAAAACAATACTAGTGTTTAGTTGCTTTATGTACCTTAGTTGCCATCAATTTAGCCAGACCTCAGAGCCAGCAGCTTGCTTGGGGGTGGGGGGGATGATATATGGATGCTGTCCTTGATTCTGAGCCTGCGCGCCAGCACTGCATGGGACCAGCAATTGGGGCCGGTTTCGGCCCATTTGGTTCTCCTCCGGGGTCAAGCAGCGCCCAGCCCCGGAAGGCGGCTCAGTTCTCCCTTGATGTGGAACAGTTAATATTCATCTTGGAGAATTAGTATATATAAATATCTCATCTGAGTCATTTTCACTTCCTCTTCCCATTTTAACCCTCCCCTCTGCTCCCTACCCTGATCTCCTTCCCATCTTCACAAAGTCTACCTCCCCCTTTCCTATCCTGTTTCTAGAATAATACAGTTTTAACATGAAGTAATATACTTAATACAAAAAAAAAAAAACTGTGAATGTGAATATTTCTGTTTCTATTTCTTAGAAGAAAAAAATGTGAAGAACCAACAAGATTATTTAAATTGCTCACAGTCAAATAGCCAGTGAGTAGCAAAGCTGGGATTTGATCCCAAGTAGCTTAGCTAAAAGCCCATGTTCTTCATGACAGCACTGTGCTTTCATTTTCATGTATCCTGAGAGCCTGTGTGCCAAGACCCTCCAGATTCTCAGTCATCCTTGCTCCCTGGCAGCTTTAGCCTCCCAGGGGTGGCTAGGGTATCTCAGTAAAGAGAAAATCTAGTCCTGATTCAAACGTTAGAAACAATTTATAGTCCTGACACTTGCATGACACCAAAGTGGCAGTAGTCCATATGAACTCTTGAGCCTGATCCAACAGAACAAACTTCTCAAAGGTTAAACTAACATTTCCTTAAAACAGCATTGCAGTATTCTGAGAATTTATGAAATTGGTACCAGTAAAAGTTTTTCATTTTAAAAAACAAAAACCAGAAAACCAAGTTATACTATTTGCTCTTCTTGGGGAACTTAAAGTAACTGCTCTACCTAACATTTCCCCAGCTTACTTTAAAAGTAGAGTCTCTTCTTCATGGCACATCCATCAACATCGTGAAAACCAGGGTACACACAATAAGTGTGGTAAATACTGAGCTATGAGTAATGATATGATGATATACATTTAAAATCTGGTGTATGTGTCTGTGCGTGTGTGTATATTATTTTGATTTTGTTTTTGTTGTTTCAAAGGCTTATTTTTCAGTGTTTATCAGTCTTGTAGTCTCTTGCATGAAAACTTTCAAGCCAACCAAATGGTCTATAATTATGCTACTCACACTGAGGTCAAGTCCTTCGCACTGAAACTGTTAGGGTGAGGGGGCAAAGTTTTCCTCTAATCTCTTAGTTCACTGATTTGAGGCCTGCCAGTTAAAATAACAAAATAAATATTAGCCAAAAAGGCAGATTTTTATTAACATGTAAACACTAGAGTTCACAGAAAAATATCACTCAGAGAACAGTAGTTAGAATTGGTGCATAACATGTTATTTCAACACAGGAAGGGGAAGAGACAGTAACCCTTATGGGAAAACAAATTAGTTTTAAGAAAGATAAATTGGGCTTTACAAGGATAAGTAAGAAATATGGAAGTTTTGTGACAAACCAGTTTAGGTGACCTCTTTTCCCAGTGCTGACTTCTCTCTGATGTTAGGAGTCAATCTTCCTTAGTTGTTAAATTTCCAGGATGGGGATGTATAGCAGTTGAATTCTTTAGGGATACACTGCTTCAAGGCAGATAAAGTAAGTTTTGAGGGGTAGAGATTTCACAGTGATATATTCTGAACCTCTAAAAAATTCAACTTGATGAGTCATGGTGGGTCACTGTGGTGCATACTGTAGTTTCTACCACTCAGGAGTCTGAGACAGGAGGATTCCTTGATCCTGTGAGTTCCAGGCCATCCTGGTGCAAATAATCAAACCAGATCTTTGAAAAACAAATGAGAAAGTAAAAAAAAAATTCAACTGGATAAGCATCTGAAAATTCAGAGAGACAGTCACTGAAGTAAGAAATATGGTCTGAGAAAATTATTCTCAGGATTATTGAAGCACAGCTCCAAGCCAGGAAACATTTTATGGGCATCTGGGAAACAAATATCCAGCAAATAGGTTGTATTTTCTGGACACATGGCCAATTTGGAGTCTGGTAGTCACTTTAAGTAAATATTTGGATTTTCTAAGAAATGAATGAAGTTATATAATTAAATACACATCAAAGACAAATTAGTATACAGTAAAAAATCTGACCATCAAATAAAGTTGATCTTTTAAATCCAAAAAGATCATGTTAAAATTAAAGTAAATGACTAAATTCTAAAATTATTCAGGACAGCAGTACACACATTCAACATAATGCTCAAAATACTTAAACTCTATGGCACGGACTTTGGCCAAATAGAAGAGTGCCACTGTAAACCACCAATAGGACCAAGATTGTGCATCAGCATTGTACATGTCAGGTACTGCATTTCTATTTCCTTAGTTTCTAATCACTACTCTTATATCTAACATGATGTAGTTTGAATATTCAAAATTTTCATATTGTTTAATTATAATCTTTTAAATTAATATCATTTTTCATATTTTATAATACTATACAAATAATTTATTATGTTAATCCTAAGCAAACAAATATTTATTGGTTACCTAAGCTCATTTTGCAAATTTGGAGACTAAAAAACTTTAAATTGGGCTGGAGATTTAACTCAGTGGCTCAGGTGCTTGCCTAATAAGCACAAGGCTTTGAGTTTGATCTCCAGTATAAAAAAAAAGAAAAACCAAGAAAATATGTTACATTGAGTTTTATCCACTTTTTCCTCTAGAAATATAATTTGAGTTATACTACAACCATGCCATCTTACATTTGAAATGAAGTGTAAAAATCTGGCCAAGAATTGCAGTATTATTTATTACAAATAGCAATTAGAAAGTATTTTTAAAAGTCTTCGTCATTGTATTAACTTCTTCAATAAATAGAGAGTTATGCCATTTGGCTTGCTAAGTAGTTGCAAAAATCCTAGAAAGAAAGTGTAACATATGCACTGTGTGCCTTTGAAGCTACTGCAAGAACCTGAAATAGAAATTATGAGCTACCAGCCAATATAAGAAAACAGAAGCTGCTTCTCCTTGTACAGTCAGTGATTTGTAAACAACAGCCACTAACTAGAGAAAAATGAGAGGAACACATAGGGCTCAGCCAGGTGTTACTTTGCATCTGTGATTCACTCTGCTTTGGATCAGTGATGAGGACAGAATTACTCAGTATCCTCAGGAAGCTGTGAATGCTTCAAGGCAGCTGTGGCAGCCCCTGGCTGGTTGTCTTGCACTAAGATTGTCACCATCAAGGAGGAATCAACATCCATTTCTCTCTGCTTGCAGCAGAAGCAGGCCAAAATTTTGCTGTTTTGTTGCATTATTTCTTTAATGAGAGAACAAAAGCAGTTTTGCAATCTCTTTTCTGGTGAATTGGCAGGAAGATCTGCACCTTCCTAAATCAGTGTGACAGGATCATTCAGCACTCTCTCCAGTGGCCAGCAGAATGAGTGAATTCATCCTTTTTCTTCTCCCTTCCAGAATCATATTTGGTCACACTGTATGGGGTTCATTCGGGAAAAAAACAACTGAGATAAAAATACAAAATGCATCTTTTAAAATATTTTACACGTGGATTGATTACAATTTTAAATTAAGTTCTTCTACCCTACAGAGCCAGTGGAGCCCAGCAGAATTTTGCCAATTAGAATTTTGCTGATCAATGAGTGTTAAACTATAGCTAGGGAAAGTGAAATCACAGTTTATGGGGTGAAAGAAAATGGGGACGGTGAGAATAGATGCAGAATCAATGAAAAGCCACTTGATGTTGGCAGCTTTGGAAACCAATAATCATGTAACTCCAAATACTTTTCCTTTTGCTCTAAATCAAATACTTTTTTCAAATGAAGTTGTCAGCAATGGGAAATATTATAAAAATGAAGAAGCTAACCCAAGATGGATTTTAGTGTCATGCAAATCATAAGAAAAAGTGTTTTGTATTATCATTAGCACGGTAGTTTCAAATTCTCATCACATTGAAAGAAACCTTTCCCAACTTTCTGGCATGATCATTACCACTATTATTTTCTTGCACTAATTATTTAACAAAATAGTATTCATTACATAAAAAGTAAAAATCAACAGAATGATGCTCATATAGTGCCATGTAGGAGATGTAGAACAAACTTTCACAGGAAAATGCAATTGAAGTGAGATTTAAATATTTTGAATAAAAGAAATTTTGAAATGCTTGCTATCTGATGTGTTTCTGTGACAACATATCAAGTACTATGAGAAATTCAGAGCTTTAAAGAAACCATAATTCTGGAGTAGAACTCGCAAGTGATAAACTTGAGTCTGCAGTCCCTCCCTTACATATTCTATAACTGAATAAATCTTTTTCCACCTGATTCTATTTCATCTCCCTGAAATAATAATTATACCTACAAAATTATGACATATTTAAGACTTATAATAAACATACAAGAAAGAATATAGGAAATTGAAAGGTACATAAAATATGTGTCTGTTCATCCCATAGGAGGAATACCAACTGCTTCAGATAACAGCATAACAGCAGTCAATTGCTAGAAGTCATAAGGCATAGAAAGTAAATATTGTAAGAGTTCAGACATCAAAATCAATTCTGAGATGATCAAAGAAGTCTCAAGCTGGCCCAGTCTTCTATTTTAAGGCCAAAAAAAAAAAAAAAAGGCAATTGTATTTCATAGTATGAATGGAAGTCTTTTAAATGTGAGCTTTTCTAAAAGGCCCAACATTATCCATGAGTTGTTTCATAGCCAGAAATGATGACTGAAATCTTTTTGTCTGTTTAGGAGTCAAATAAGAATGTATTTTTTTTCTTTGTTTCTTGAGACACTCAATAAGCAAATTCGTAACACAAGCTTAAATGTCATAAAGCTTCTTGGTTTAGAATACACTCAGACTGTGGTTTTTAAGCCAGCTTTCATTGCAACTTTAATATAATTTGAAGGGTAATAAAAATACAGGATAAAATAAAAAAATTGATGACTCCTCCATAAGCCACATGGATTACTTTATGGTTATAACTTATAAATATATTTGCATTTAGGTTTGACTTTTTAAAAGTATTACTATTTTAATTCTATTTTGGAAGCAATATTCAGACTTACATGATCTATGACTAGGTTTCATTAAGGTCTATGCAGTAAAATCATGTTTCTTTTCACATAGCTTCAAAACTTTTGGAAAATGTAATAATTTGCTAGTGTAATTTAAAATCAGTACCAATTGAATAACTACATGATGTATTTATGTTTTGTACTTGTTGAATGTAGTTTACTGGGCTACTGTGATAAATTGCTGTTAACAGTTTGGTTCTAATTTATGCACAGAAATATAAATATAACCACATATCAAATTTAGAAGAATTTACTTTTTTTTAAGATGGAGTTCTAGCATATATTGTTTTGTAACTTGTTTTTGCCACTCTAAGCTTCACATTTATTTTCCAGTGTTTGTAGATATAAGAATGTTCTACATTCATGTATTTGTTTCAGATGTCTAAATTTCAAATATGATGGTTTCTTTAAAATTTATACTTTTAAAAGGGCAGCGATAAAAATTATATTTCAAACTTTACTCGTTCATACTATTTTAAAAATTTATATTTCTATGAACATTCACTTGGCTGATTCTTTCCTAATGTTAAAGTGATTTTAGTCATTTGTAATCATCTAGAAAATTAATAGTCGCTGGGGGTTTGGCTCAGTGGCTTATGCACCTGTCAGGCAGGTGCAAGGTTGTGAGGTCAATCCCCGGTGCTGCAAAAAAAAAAAAAAAAAAAAAAGACAATTAATAGTCACTTAGAAAATCTGACTTTTCTAATCATATTAATAAAATTTCTTCCTATGATGGATAACATTTAAACTATCTCATTTTCTCTGTATTTGAACATGATGTAAACATTTTAAGTTGTTAGATTGAAAATAATGATATAAATGATATAAAAGTATATATTTTAGTATAATTTATTGAATCTTTTGAAGATTAATGCTATTTTATTTTATTTTTATTATTGCACATTTATAGTACAGAATGATCCTTCTCATGGGAAACTTGGACACATCATCTCAATCATTTTTTTCCCTTTTTTTTATAATTCATTACATCTTAGTAAAGATCAAACTAGGATAATTTACTCTGTCTCCAACTATCTCCACATAAGCATGAGAAAATAATGCTCTTCTACCTGTGAGCTTAATTTATCATAATTTTTCTAATTTCTATTACATAATATTTGGTAAATTATTTGAGATTCATTACATGTAATAATCAGAAAAGTTTCTATTAAGACCATTTTCAAGAATATGGTCATCTATTCAGCAATCACTTTTTTGAAAACAAAGCTAAGATTTTGTAAGTTTAAGAAAAGATAGATAACAGAAATATAATTCTAACTTCCTGTGAGTTGGTGCTATGCACGGGCTACAGGGAGGACAATCAGACACCAGCCCCTTCCTATTAGTGTCATTTGTGGGCCCCAGGGAGGAGAACGTGAAGCCAGTCACTTCCTGTGAGTCAGTGCCATGCATGGGCCACGGGGAAGACAATCAGATGCCAGTCCCTCCCAGCACAGACTGGGAGACAAGAAGAGCCAAGGTCTCTCTCCCACGCCCACCCCCCAACCCCATGAGTGACCAGCAGATCCAGAGAAACACAAACTGAGATGATAGCTATTGAAGTAAAATACAACTTAATGCTTGTAATGTTTAGTGTTTTATTGACTTTGCAGACCTAAAGCCAGTAATCTGATCATCTACTTAGAGGATAACGATATTCAGTATACCATCTATGGGGGATCTCCTTCCTAAAGTGGTAACCATTGTTAATTCCCTATTATCTTGTTTTAAAGTTCCATATCATTTTCATTGTTTTGTTTGGGTTGATTTTATTCTGTTTTGATTTTGTTATATCTGATGGCATGGGCAGCTATTTCAAAGGTAACAAGATATATTATGGTAGCTGTTTTGAATTTACTATTGTGTTGTGTTGAAGTGCTGTATTGGATTCATTGTTTTGTTTTTATTGGTTCTACTCTGTTGTGTTTTGCTTGCTTTTCCTATGTCTGAAGTTATGGGCAGCTATTTTGAAGACAACGACAGGCACTGTGGTAGCCATCGTTGATTTTATATTACGTAGTTTTGAGCCCCTGTATCACACTGTTTTATTTTGATTGGCTTTATTCTGTTTTACTTCACTTGGTTTTATTCTCTTTAAAATAGAAAAGATTTTAAAAATACAATTCTACTAAAAGCTGGACTGAATATATAATTCTTAACAAGCATTATTAAAGTCTTGAAGTTGTTCAGTCAGCCTATGAGCTAACTCCAGAAAATACTGTTTCTCTACCTTTTTCTTTTGTTCTTTGAAGTTTTTAAAAACTAAAGTAAATTAACATTTGCCCTTCTGTGACCTAAAATCAGTTTTTCTCACAAGAAAATATGCATATATACTATATTTACTGAGTGCATGCTGTATTTACTGCCTTTACGTTTATGCAATATTTACAACATTGTGATCACAGTGTGTCATATGTATTCTTAATGAGTCATTAAGAAAACAAATTCATTAAATGTATTCAAAACAAATACTTGAAGTTTCATATAATGAAACCTCATTTTAAAATGAAATTTCACATAATGTTGGCTTCTATGAATACAAAATGCAGTACTGGGGGCATTTATTGAACTATAAATTGTTTCTCACATTCTTTGCTTTAACTCATTAGCTGTTAAAAATGTGCACCTAAAGCGTATTGATATAGGTCTTTTCAATATGCTAATGCATAATATGGCTCAAAAAATTTAAATCATATGAATCAATTATCTCAATAAAAATTTAACAAGGTGGGTAGATGATGTATATCTGTAGTCCCAGCTCCTGGTTAGACAGAGGTAGAAAGATCATTTGCGTTGATAAACTTAAGGCCAGCCTGGGACAACAAAGTGAAATCTTATCTGGAAAAAAACCCTCAAAAAATAAAATAACAATAATAATGTATAAGAACTCTAATAGGACAAAACTGGAAACTTCAGTGTCCAATATGAGAAAAATGATTTGTAAATTGTCAGCATAATTGAATAATTTAGCCATTATGGTATAGCTGTAAAAATACAGACTAGAGTTTAAGAAATATTTTAAAATAAACAGAATTACCTAAAATTATGTGTATTTAACAACTATGTAGAATACTGATATTGAGAATATATCAAATTTATAAAAATGAGAAGAATTTAGGAATTAGCAATGTTCTTGTACCGTAAATTCCATGTTTAAGTGAGGAACCTATATAATTAGGGAATAAATTATTTTGTTTTTGTTGTTGTTTACCAGTGTAGAGTATGGGATTTGGTAGTAGTCACTTTTCTGTTACTGGCACAAAATACCTGACATCTGCAGTTTAAGAAGGGGAATTTTATGCTGGGTGTGGTGGCACACGTCTTTAATCCCAGCACTTGGGAGGCTGAAGTAGTAGGAGTGTTGTGAGTTTGAGGCTGGCTTGGGCTACAATGTGAGCACAATGCCATGCTGAACTACATAGTGCGACACTGCCTTGAAAAACTAGGGCCGGGAGTTCGGCTCAGGGGCTTAAGCACCTGCCTGGTAGGTGTGAGGTTCTGAGTTCAATCCCTGGGGTCACAAAAAAAAGAGAAGGGGAATTTTATTTGGCTTATGGTTACAGAGGGTTCAATCCACGATTGATTAACTCTAAAACAAAAATGCATCATGAAAGCACATTTGTGGAGGAAAACTTCTCAGAGAGAATAGGGAGAGAGAGAGAGAAAGAATAGGAGAGAATAGAGAGAGAGAGAGAAAAGAAAGAGAGAGAGAGGCCTAAAGACATGTATACAGTGTCTGGCAATTCACCTGCTAAAAGCACATTCAACTATAAACTCAATAACGGATTCATTCACTGATGAGGTTATCATCTCCATGGGATCCAATCATGGGGATCATTTTAGATCCAAACCATAACAGACTTGTTTAAAATGTAGATGATATACAATTAATTGATCACTGGAGAGTTAGAAACAGCAAACTAATGCCCACATTTTATTCAGTAGTCATACAGTTATATTTTTCCATAATTGTATATTTTATAAGTTTTGAAAGGATTATACTGCTGACCTTAAGAGTTAAACAATTATGAAGCAAATTAAGTCCACAGGTAATATTACTTTATGACATTGCACATTTAAGTGAAAATTAATCATAAGATTGTACATATGAAAAGGATATTCACAAACTGCAATGAACTGATATGCTTAAATCAAGTTCTAATTTGTACAATTCACTTTAAATTGTAAGTTATCCATAAAACACCATTTAATACATTATATACTATAATGTACAAATATTAGTGAGGCTTCCAACAGGGATAAATTTATTAGTGGTAGTTTATTTGGATTTTTTGCTTGTTTGTTTTTGTTTCTTAGCTTTTTGAGACAGGTTCTCGTTGTACAGTTCAGGCTGGCCTTGAGCTCACTTTGTAGCCCAGGCTGGTCTCAAACTCACAACAATTCTCCTGCCTCAGCCTCCCGAGTGCTGGAATTATAGGTGTGAGCCACCATCCTCAGCCTAGTGGTAGTTTATTAATACTGAATACGTCTCAATTTAAATAGTGAGTTAATTCTGAATAATTTTTCTTATTTACCATGTCATTCATTACTGTTTCAGCTCATAAGATAAACTTCTATTCCTTAGCTATACCTATATACATCACTAAAAAATATATCTTAGTTCAACCAGAAATTTTTCACTAAATAGTGCGAAATAGTATTAATTCTTGACTTTTTTGTAGAAATTTAAGTGCCCATTCTCCTGAGAACTTTCTGAGGCAGAGGCAGGAGGATTGCAAATCCAAACCAGCATTTTGGTGACTTGGGAAGAATCTATGTTAAAATAGAATACATTAAAATGGTTTGCAGCTCAGTGTAAAGGCCTTTGTTTCATTCTCAGTTCTGTGAGAGAAAGAAAAAGAAAGAAAGAAAGAAAGAAAGAAAGAAAGAAAGAAAGAAAGAAAGAGAAAGAAAGAGAGAGAAAGAGAGAGAGATGAGAGAGAGGGAGGGAAGGAAGGAAGAAGGAAAGAAGGAAAATCCAGGAAAGAGAAAAAGAAAAATGAAGGCATCGCAGTTAGTCAGTTTTTAAAATTCTATTTTCACCTATGATTGCATATTTCATACATTTCCGACAATGAATCAGAAATATCACGAATTCAGAATGTTACTTTTCATTTGGTTTTATTTGCCATTGTTAACCTGATATCTTTTTTCCACAGGGAGAAAAAATCCCACTTCTTAATGATACTAACATATTTATTTACTTTCTTTATACCTCAATACAACAACTTTAGAATTAGAGTATCAGTGCTATATTACAACAATCACACCTAAAACAGTTTAATAATTTTTTCATGTTTTTCATTTTTAATCTTTAATACATATCTTTTTAGGATGGAAGTTAAATCACTGGGTTTTAAAGTTACCATAACGCTCTTGGAGCTATGTCCCCAACTCAATACACAGGATTCTTTGTATTTCCTTTTAATTTTGCAGAATTATTTTAAGTGTTAACTTCATTTTCTAATCATTTAAATATTCATAGGATTCCAAAGCTAATCTGAAAAGTATGATGTATTTAGATGGCCAATTTCTAAGCATATAATGTTCATCCTATTGTTTCTCCCACCAAGAATGTCATTGCAATCAACATTTTCTATTCTCAAATTTGTTCTTGCATTACTGCAGTTATTCTCAGTGTTTTTCTTGCATTATTTTTATACACTTCTCCTTACTTTTTTCACTTGAATAGATATCCTGAAATAACTCCATTGTTATATTTATAAATTCCTTTCCACAGTTTCATAATCCCACATTTAATGTAGAATATTATTTTAATCAGCCCCTTATTGATGGACATTTAGTTAATTCTAGTATTTAAAGATAAATCTCAATAAATTGTCTTGTAACAATGTCAATTTGTGTAGTGAATCTATTGGATAGAGTTCTGAAAGCCAGAGAATGGACTGAATACTCAATTTCCGTTGTAAATTTACTTCCATAAAATTGTGCTATTTTGTGTCACAACCAACAAGACATTAAAGTGCTTTCTCACAAATCCTAGCCAACAAAGAGTGTTATTAAAATGTTAGAATTTTTTGTCAATGACATAGCTTAATTTAGATTTCTTGTTTAATAAATGAATTTGAATTTCTATATTAAACATTACTGTTTAGAAAAGAACATTTAAGCTCTGTATCTCACTATTTCATTTAACATTATGGCTTTGAGGTAGAACCATAAAATGAAATGTGTTTTGTGAAAGGTACAAAGAAAATTAAACATTGGAAGCTTAACACAAGGTTATTATAGGCTTGCTTTGAATTTCTTAAAAAGTTTAATAAAAGAACAATGAACATGATTCTGAAAATAAATTACTTAACTATTCAATTTTATTCGAATATCATACATACGTTATAAAAGAAACAATCTTAGTAATGATAAGCAATAATTTAATGTAAATAAATTTATATAGTATATACTTTTGTAAATCACTAGGATATCTTTAGGAGAGAGGAAAACTTATAAATTAATATATAATATATATATTGTATATATTTTGTAATTCCCTATGGTAGATATACACTTAATAAAATACTGGAATGAAGTATGTTAACCTTCATATCATAATCAAGATCAAAGCCACTTTAAAGAAAACAGTCTTCTAATAAAGCCCAAGATCCTGATTTCTGGCTTATATTCTTGAAATATTTGAGTTTTTCCTATGTTTCTTAACAGTGCATCTAAACATATTTTAATTCCTTGTTTGGATTGATTAGAGTAGATCTTAAAGCTATTTCATTAATATGGAAACAATTCCTTTTCAACAAGAATTATGTTTTTCTTGAAATAGAAATATTAGAGAAAAGATTACAGAAAATGATTCATAACAATTAATTCTTAGTTATTTTCTTTCCTTTCAGCACCTTCTCTAATAGGTGTGGTAAGGAAGGACTGGGCATCCCAAAATAGCATTGCCCTATCTTGGCAAGCACCTGCGTTTTCCAGCGGAGCCATTCTGGACTACGAGATCAAGTACTATGAGAAAGTAGGTCTTATTTAGATTCTCATATATATATATATATATATATATATATATATATGGATATGTATGGATATATGTATATATTAAGCATGTTTTATAGTATACTATTTTACCATAAAATCTACTTTTGTTTGACTTATCTTAAAACTTACTGTTTGAATACTATGTTTTATTTTTATTAAGGTGGAAAATGACAGATGTTCATCTCTATCATGTCCTGCTCTGGGGAGTTTTACAATACAGTACTGCAAGAAGTATAAACTCCTTCACCTTATAGTTTAATTGCTTTCATATTATTTATAAAATTCAGTTGACACGAAATTGTAAGCTTGAATTACAACAACCTAAAGCAAATATGTAACACATATACTTTGCCAATGAGTTTAAACTTATATTCCACTAAATTAGAAAGAATATGTTAAAGGACAAAAGAAAATAACTAATGAAGTCAAAATCTTTTTACATTCAGTTTTTCTATTTTATTTTACAAGAAGCTAACAAACCAAGTTTGCATGATAAATCAATTAATAATTGTATTTTCCATTTTGTCATTTAAAATTGTTCTCTATTTTATTTTCCCAAATTATGCACTCCCTTGATTCTAATGTATTTGTCTTCTTTGTTTATACGTTTCCCTCCATACTCTTCACAGTTAAACCACTCCTAATATAGATATTACAGCAGACCACGTAGTCAATGTGGTATGCCTAGTATTGCCTGACAGATATGTTTGATGTTGCATGATTATTACTTCTGGACTATTGACAGCAGGAACATTAAAGAAAAAAATTAATATGAAGGTCACATATATAGTCTGCCAAAAAAATCTATGTAGACTTCAGCAGTTCTTACTAATTAATGTCTGGAAACTAATGGCCACCACTTTGAGCACCTCTTGTATTTTTAGAGACCAAAGTTAACTTGTGTCAATCTCTCAGTAAATTTACTACTATACAAGTTTTTCTTTTCCTGATGTATACATTTTTTGGCAGACTATTTTTATATGGTTTATTGCTATAAGAATGTCTTTCATTTCTGTGAATTACATGAAATAAAGGAAAACAAGGAAGTTCAAATTTTCATTCTGAAGTTTTGAAATATAAATTGACAATAGACTCTTTAGCAGAAGAAAAGATATACTCATTTATTAACATGTATGTATGCATAGGAACCACATGAGGTTTTAAACTCAAGGATGTGTCAGATAGTTGAGATACAAATGCTCTCTTCCTAGGGGAGAGAGAAGTGGGACACGGAGACAATTTCAGAGAGTTAGTAAATAATTTTTAGAAGAAATGAGTGAATTGGAAGAGCAGACAACAGCCTGAAACAAAGTGTTTCTGGATTCTACATCTGCTGTTCAACTTTCAGTCTGTTTCCCTGTCGTCTTGGTTACTTTTCACTCATTGCTGGGACAAAACACCCAGCACCCAAAATTAGGAAAGGAAAGGTTTATTTAGCTTACAGTTTTTGGAGATTTCAGTCCCTAATTAGCTTGTTCCAGGGCAGGGTGGCATGGCACTGAGTCAACACGTCAAGGCAGCAGCCAAGCAAAAGCAGTCAGAGTGAAAGGGAGGAAGAGCAAGTCTCTTCTCCTCCTCTATATTGTACACAGGACACCCCTCCCGCCGTGGGTGTAGCATTTACAAATCTCCTTGCCTTCCTCTTGCACAGTATGAGAATATTTACAAAGTAAGAACCCTGGCTCCCTGCTGAGTCTCTCAGTTAAACGTCTGACCTTCTCAAATTGACATAATGTATAAACTATAACAATCCACCCCTTGTCAACTTGGCAACCAGACACATTTCTTTAAATCAGTCTCCAGATACAAAGGCATGCCTATTCTTAACATTTGCAACTTGAACATTATAACACATCTTAACAATCCTTAAGAACCAGCATTGTCTATCAATAATTATATCACATTAGAAACATTTTGTCCTTGGACCCCCAAAGACTCATGCACATCCCTTTATGCAAAAGGCATTTAGTCTATCTGCAAGAGTTGCCAAAGTCCTAACAATTTCAGCACTGCTGAAAAGTCCAAGTCCCAAATCCCCTCCAAGATCTATGGCAAACTCTTAACTGTAACCCCCTATACAAATGAAAACAAGGTTAAACACTTCCAAAATATAAAGGTACAAGATAAACATTACTATTCCAAAAGTTACAAATGGGAATACAAAGCATTGGAACAAAAGCAAGTGCAAAATCCAGCAGGGTAAACATTAAGTCCTAGAGTTCTATGCTCGGCATCTGAAGCAATCTGGTTGCAAGCTCCAAAAGGCTTGAGTGATTCCACCCCTGCAGTACTTCCAGGGGTTTTAACTCCCACAGCTTCTCTCTTGGGCTGTCTGTGCTCCTGCATTTCAGGTTTCCTTAGATGATCCACATTCCTGGCTTTTCCAAACTTCTGAGTTCTCCATTGCACTTTTGAATTCACAATCACAGCTTCACACACTGCCCTCTCAGGGGCACACAGCCTGGCCTCCCAGGCCTTCTGAAATCAAGGTGGAAGCCTTTTTAATCTCAGAACCCTTGTACTACATGGATAATTCCAAAGTCTGCTGCCAGCTGGAGCAATAACTAGGCTCTCCTCTCTCTTGGCTGTAGGAGTCAATTGCCTGGATTGCTGGACACTCTGAACCTGATTCTGAGGAACAGATTCTCTATGCTGTCTCCATTCTAGAGCCTGCTGCAGCTGCCACCACCATTCTGGAACATGGTGCTCTGAGACTTTCTTCTCTAAGCAAAGTCTTTCACTTTCACAGTTCTGAGGCTGCAAAGCATGGGGACCAGCTCTTTCTTCCCTGGATGCCCCCAGGCCATCTTTTTTAGTCTGTTCCTCCTCAGCAATGGAGTTCTTGGCTCTGTATTTACAGTCCACAGCTTTCTGGCCAAACTCACAACATTTTAAATCATCCTACTGGGCTCTTTGCTCTTGATTCATAACATAAAACTGGCTAAAAGCCCAATAATAGCAAGGCCACCACTTCAACATTCTGCTGCCTTGAAATTTCTTTTGCCAGAATAATCAGTCCATTGCCCTTAATCTCAGTCTCAAGCAAAGTCTCTGAACAGAAGCAAAATGCAGACAAACTTTCTGCCAAGCTGTGACACACATCATGTGGAGTCCAACAACCAATGCAGTCCTTCTTCCCAGCAGAAACCTCCCGAGCCTGGTCTTTACTGGCAGGCTTTTTATCAACCTTCTGGTCCTGAGCTCTGACCAGAATCTCCCATACAGAACAGCATAAGCTGTTCCAGGGCTACTCTTTCAGGCAACATCTCTGAACCTTTACAAACTCTTCCCAGAAGCCATTTCCAAAGGCTCTTGAACCACATGGTCAGGTATACTCACAGCAACAACCCCACTCCTCTGGTACCAAATTCTGTCTTGGTTACTTTTCACTTGTTGCTGGGACAAAACACCTGGCACTCAAAATTAGGAAAGACAAGGTTTATCTAGCTTACAGTTTTTGGAGGTCTCAGTCCATAATCAGCTGGTTCCAAGGCAGGGTGGCATGGCACTGAGGCAACACTTCAAGGCAGCAGCCAAGCAAAAGCAGCCAGAGTAAAAGGGAGGAAAAGCAAGCTTCTTCTCCTCCTTTATATTGTACACAGGACCCCCCTCCAGAGTGGTGTAGCATTCACAAATCTCCTTGCCTTCCTCTTGCACAGTATGAGGATATTTACAAAGTAAGAACCCTGGCTCCCTGCTGAGTCACTCAGTTAAACTTCTGACCTTCTCAAATTAACACAATGTATAAACCATAACACCTGTGATGTGTATTTAATATTCCTTGGTTTATGAAATTTCAGTTAAAAGATGGATGATAATTAGTTTTCTTCTGGCAGATCTGGTCTTTAGGTAGATAAGAAATTTTCATGGAAAGCCCTTCCTGCATTGCTGCTTTTCAGGTACTCTCAGTTTGAAGTCAAAAGAATATTTTGGGGCATTATATTCTAAGCCCTAACAGGAACATCATAAATAAATGTAGATTTTCTGTAAAGAAATATAGGGAAAGTTGAGAAATGGAACCTAACCTTTATTGTACTGCTTCATGAGTAAATGCAGTTTGGCTAAAGGCAGAGGAAACTAATTAGCATGACCATATTCATTTTTGGTGCTGTAGTAATTTTGACATCATGTAGTCAATAAAAGCTGACATTATCATTAACAGATGTGGATAAATCCATAGCTTAAGAAAAGAATTTACTGAGCTTGAATTAGGTTGCATAATTTGCACATTAGCCAGCCAGCAGGGTCTCAAAATCTAGTAGGCTTTCAAACTTTTACAACTGGTATGTACTATGCTGCCATAAGAAAACATGTATTTTCTGCCCACTAACTTAAATAGATCTTCATGTTTTCAAAATGTGTGGTTACCTAGAAAGCAATGCCACAAAGAGACAACAAACTTTTTGGAATCAAATTATTTCTGTTTTATGAAATCATTCTGTGTCATATTTCATTCACACAAAAATCACTGATTCATTTTATAATTACTTGTACTTCATATGTTTAGAATGAAAATAACTTACGATATTTCCCAGTAAAGATAGGCTGTAGAGATTCAGTAAAAAGAGAACCGTTTTCATCTAATTAAAATGTAGGAAATCAATGCAATTCTCAGTATAGTAACTAACGTTACATCCACCTTTACGCATCAACATGTAGCATTTGGGTTTATTATGTAAGTTGTATTTTAATGCAGAAATAGATAATATTGTGCAGGGATTTATTTTGTAAGAAAATGGCAATGGTCCAGTGATAACAGATTAAACGTCTTGTTGCAAACCGAAGATTCCTAATGCATGTTCTGACTCTGACTCTCATTATGCTCTTGGCCAGGACAAAGTCAATAAATGTCCTTGTCTCAAACATCACATTTACAAGACAGAAACAAAGCTATCAACTCTTTTCTTGGGTTATGAATATTAATTATAGTAGTATACCTAGGATTGGCTAATGTATAAATAGGAGAAATTTATTTCTCATAGTTCCAGAGTATAGGAAGTTCAATATCAAGACACCAGAATTTGGGGAGCAGTAACTTAACTGGGAGGACCATGAGCTCCAAGATCTGAACGATATCCTAGGATTTTTTTTCTGAAATCTTTCCTCTGGTCTGTGGCTCTATGGACATGTGACAGAAGCAGCAGCTCTAATAATCCTCTACGTGCCTTTGGGGTAATTTTTTTATTGTCCTGACGAAAAGCCTCTAGCTTCATTCTGTCTATATCAATCTTCTGACTAAAAAGGTAACACTAGCTTGGCCAAAGCCTGGCAGTTTTCTTCTGAAAAATATTTTCTTTTTCATTCTATAACATACAATAAGGTTAAGAATCCTTCAAATTCATCAGTGCTTTTCCCTTATATAAATTATATCAATAAATTTTACTACAATCAGTTAAAAGAAGCCCTTGAACACCCTAAAGCTATACTGTTCATATTTCTTCCACGGGAAGGTTATCATTCTTAGATTTTATGTTCACCAGAAATAACCACCAGTACTCTTGATAGCAATCTAAGGTTTTTCCTAGAGTATTTCTACAAACTCAGCTTCTACCCATTACTCAATTCCACAGCCATTTCCATCTTTTCAAGTGTTCATTATGACAACAATCTCACCCTTAGAATCAATTTTACACCTTAGTCCATTTTGTGCTGCTATGAAAAGATATAACTATTTGTTTCTTATAGCTGTGGGCACAAGGAAGTCCAAACTCATGGCAGTGGCAAGTTACAGCCTAGTAAGCAAGCAATGAGTCTCCACTTCCAAGACTGCATCATCTGTGCCATAAGACAGCTGCATTTGTGCAGGAGAAGTGAAATGCTGTTCTTCACATGGAAAAAGACTGGAAGGGAAAAGAAAGGGGCAGAAAGTAACTGAGCTCATCCTTTTCTAACAGTACCAATACCAACTTTGAGGGTGCAACTTGAATAGCCTAATAATGTATCAAGAGTTCCATTTCTTACCACTCTCATGACAGCAATTAAGTTTCAACATGAGTTTGAGAAGGTATAAACATTCAAGTTATAACATCCTTCCTTTACGTCTAGCTTTCCCTTCTTTCTTTATCTTTTTGATTTACATTATTAATTTTTCCTTCCTCTCCCTATTACCTCCTCTTCCTTCCTCTTCTCTCTTTTGTTTGCCTTGTCTTTCTGCCTAAAAGACTCTTATTTCTTTTGCCTCTTTGTTCTTTTAATATTTTTAGTGTATTTGTGCTACTGTAATAAAATACCACAAATTGTAACTTTTAAACACCTGACATTTAGTTTGCACAGTTGAGCACTGGCAGGCTTGGTATGTGGCAAGAACTTGCTGTCTCTTTATTGTATCCTCATATAGCAGAAGAGGAAGAGAACTCTCTGGGGTCTCCTTTATAATGATACTAATCTTATTCATGACAAACCCACCAAGATCATATAAGTCCTGAAAATTTTCACATACTAATACCATATGTTTGGAGGTTATTATTTTAGTATATGAATTTTAGAAGGATACAAACATTTAGACTGCACCAACTATTTAATCAAAATTAATTTTCACTGGGCTGGATGAGTAGTATACCTAAGATTTGCTAATGTATAAATAGGAGAAATCTATTTCTCATAGTTCCAGAGTATAGGAAGTCCAATATCAAGACACCAGAATTTGGGGGAGCCATAGGTACTTGGGTGGTTAAAGCAGGAAGATCATGTCTAAGGTCAGCCTGGGCAACTTAGTGAGATCCTGTCTCAGAACCAAAAATGAAAAGGCTTTGGGATATAGTTTAGTGGCAGACCTCTTGCCTAGCTTGTGTAAGGCCTCAGGTTCAATCCCAGCACTGAAAAGAAAGAAAGAAAGAAGGAAAGAAAGAAAGAAAGAAAGAAAGAAAGAAAGAAAGAAAGAAAGAAAGAAAGAAAGGGAGAGAAAGAGAGAGAGAGAGAGAGAGAAAGAAAGAGAGAGAAAGAGAGAGAAGAGAAAGAGAGAGAGAGAGAAAAAAAGAAAAAGGGAAAGAAAGAGAAAATTAACCTTGATTTACGTATTAGATTCCTCTGCTAATTTGTGAATTTCTTTTAACCATATTCTATCTGAATTAATAAGATGTTCCCTGTTTATAATTTATTTGTAAAAACTGGAGAAGTCAACCAGATACTGTAAAATTACCTCTAAAACTTAAAAAAAAAATAAATAGATAAAATGAAGGAAAGAAAGCCTGTAAGGCTTTCTGGTTCTATGTGTTCATAAGATAATCTAATACACAAGTACTTAGAAGCTGGGGAAACATTCTGTTACTAATACATGTAAACACAGGAAAGCAAGGGATTTCTTTTGTCTATTGTCATATCCCCAGCACTCGGAAGGCACACAGCTAATAATTACTAGACAACATTGTTGACTAATTAAATGCCAGGAACTTTAATCTTGAGTGTTTTGTGTAGATTAAGTTATAACTCTTAACCACTTGTACCATTTGAAGCAAATACTATCACTTCCCCTATTCTAGGATGATGAAACTAAGACACATGAAGAGTATCCAATGTCACTGAAATGGAACAAGCAGTATGATGCTGTCAAACCTGGCTTGTATCACAGTAGCTTCCTCAGAAAAGCTATGCTTTCTGCTGATGCTGACTTTGTAGTTTCCCTGAGGTGAAACAGTTCATTACTCTCCCCTGCCCTTTGCATCTGTAAAACGGCAGCAAGAAAGCATACCCATCTCACCAGGGTGTTGTAGAGCTCCACTAATTACCAACCAGCAGCTCATTTTGCAAACATGAGTCCCCCACAACAGTTATTATTCTTACATTCAGTATTTAAAGGCACCGTGACTGGTATAGTGTTTCCTTAAAGTACCCTCGTTAACTTTTACCACCATCAGCAGTTTTTAGATTTTTTAAAAGAAAGCTCATCATAAGAAAGGAAACATTTGTCATATCCAGATGGTCAATAACTATCCACATAAAACGCTGAGTTAATGTTACTTGCTATTGTTTCACCTACTCACAGATTATAGAAATAGCTATGAGTTTTAATTAAAAACATATAATTTAATGACACTAAAAATAGTATATTACTAAAAGGTGCAGAGAGCTGTGGGAAGGTTTTCATTATGGGAAATGTTTTTATCACCAATCAGAGATGATTTAAAATAGTCTCTTTGGGGAGAGTGAATTTTTGTTGTCCTTTTAAAAGTTACATACTGCTTGTTATGGCTTCTGTCTAGATGTCCCCCCAAGGCCTCATGGGGTCATAGGTGGGTTTTTTTCAGAGGTGGCTAAATCTGGAGTGTGTGATTGATTCATGGTGCAATGCTAGGATTAAGGGTGCTGGATTAAGGGTGAGTGATTACTGAATCAGTGTAGGAATTGGTTTGGCACTACCCTAATCTGGGTAGATGGGATACAATAAAAAGAGCAGATGGAGGCTTGTCCCTCCCTCTCTTTCGCTGTCTTCTGCCTGCCATGAACTGTTTCTCTTCTGTGAAGCCACTCTGCTTTAGAGCCAGCCAGTTGTGTTCTGACACCTCTACAAACTCTGAGCTGAAATAAACCTTTCCTCCCTTAACTTGTGGGTGTTGAGTACTTTGTCTCAGCAATTAGAAAAATAACGGAGACACTGCTCAATATAACTTCGCACCAATGTCTCTTTCTTGTTTTATTCCCTTCTTGTTCTACTTTCTCAAGGTAATTTTCCAAGGATAACACTTCAATAAATGTCACTCATTTTTCTAAAGACATATAATCAGTGAGTATGGAACTTTGTATGTATAAAAACAAAACAATTATTATAGCAAAAATCAAGAAAGAAAAAACCCCTTTCTCCCTAGGGTACATACACATTTCTCATTTTCTTTGATAGCTGTTTCTTTACTTTTCCAAACACAACAGCAGACTTTTCTGTTCCAGGAATGCCACTCTTACCTCCGTCCATTATTTAGGCACAGAAATGTATCTCTTTTATTCTCTGCCTCCTCTTTCCCCTGGAACAGTGATAATGTGCCTTTTAGAGCTTTCAACAGCCTGCTGCAGCACCATGCTATGAGTTCAACACCACTGTAAAGCAAACATAAACTTACACTTAAACTCAAATGTGGTTTGTATGCAAGGATCTAAGGAAATTCTGATGGATTACCTAAATCAGATGATTATCTTTTGGATGCTGATTATGAGTCATTTAATTGAGCAAGTAAGTAAGGGTAGGAGTAGGATGAAATTTGACAATTCTATCAAGTTATTCAGTGGATGCCAGCACTGATGGTCCATAGATCTCATGGAGTTGCATGTTCTCTAGAGATTGTGCCTTGCATTTTTTCACTTCTTCAACTGTGGATAAAGGGAAAATTAATCACAATGTAAACTAACATGGTTGTGTTTTCATAACTAGCTAGTACCTCAATAGATGTTACATGATTTACATACCAAAACTAAAAAGATTAATCTGAAGCAAAATGCAGTAAATAAAGGACTAACTCAATTTCACATATAATTCAGTGTCTAGTAGAATCTGCAAATTCTTGAGCTACTATGCAAAGTTTTTGGATTTTTTTCTGTAATTCTTATTCTTTGCAATGTCCACTGCACAGAAAGTGCTGATGAACATTTGGCACTAATTAAAACAACATTAACTAAAAGAAAATGGACACCCAGGGGATTTACTGATATAAACATTATGGGTGTTGCATACCCAGTTTTTCATGTTGTACAGCAAAAATCACACCCTCTGTGGAAGCCCATCTGGTTTTTGAGCCCAGGGTTCCCCACAGGGCCTAGAGCAGAGGTTCTTACTGGAACTTGTGCCAACACAGCACCAATAACAGTACTGCATCTATGTACAGAGAGATATCAAAACAGGAAGAAATGAAAAGTTGTCTACCCATTGCATCAAGCATAGAATCTACACACACATGAATGTCACAAATGTCTGTAATTGTTTTAAAGTGTCTTCTATTTAATAAAATTATACAGTAATACCTCGGTTCATGTATGCTTCTGTTTACAAACAATTTGGTTTACAAACAGAAACATTTGACAAAATTTTGCTTCTGTTTGTGAACCCTACATGGGGTGATGAACAAGATCAAGACCATCTTCCACACATACATATGAACAGGTCATAGTCCCCAGAATGGAACAAATTAAGTTCATGAACCAAGGTACTATTGAACAATATTTATTTTCCTTGAAGAATTGATATACTTAAAATTATAGAAGGCAGGTCTTAGCATGTCAAAGATATGTTAAATTCAAGCAAAGGAAAAAAGTACCAAAACTAAGGCTCCTCAAACAAAAGACAAGTTAACATGAGAAAATTTATTTAATTGTTTTAATGATATGAGATCCTTCAGTTATAAAGATGGAAAGAGACAGAGATCTATTTATTTTTACATTTAGGTTTAATGAAAAATAAATTGTCATGGAGAAATATGATTGGAAAAATGTGGTAATAAGCTGGTGAGAATTGAGGGAGACCCGTTTGTTAAAACTTACTGCTGTGTCTCTATATCGTCTGAGATAAGGATTTTCCTTTATTCTCAGTACAGGAAGGTCACCTCTTCAAAGAGGGCCTCATGACCTACTTCATGGGAGATGTGCAGGAGGTCAGAAAGGGACCTTTCTGCTTCTATTGTTTTCTCAAATGTCATATTTGAAGTAGCAAAGACTGATTCACATCAATGTCTATAGACTAAAATAGATGCTACAAATGTAACAGGTATCAAAAGTTTATGTTCTGGTTTCTAAGAATGGTGTAATACCTTATCCACTATTACTTGAAGGGCCTGGGCTTCTGTTGGCAGCATGTAATTCCCAGAATTGGAGTTTTTGCACACAACTGGATAAGGTTATACATTAATCACATGTCTGCTATCTACCTGTATTTCATCAGCCTTAAATTCTGTATTTTAATTCAATTTCACATGTTAAAATCACCAGGTGTGGTGGTGCACACCTTTAATCCCAACACTCGGGAGGCTTAGGTAGGAGGAGCGTTGTGAGTTCGAGGCCGGCTTGGGTTACAGCGCAAGCACAAGGCCGACCTGAGCTACACAATGCGACCCTGCCTCAAAAAACTAGGGCTGGGAGTTTGGCTCAGTGACTTAAGTGCCTATCTGGCAGGTGCGAGGTTGTGAGTTCAATCCCCGGTGCTGCAAAAGAAAAAATAATGTTAAAATTGTCATCAGTTTTGTACATGTTCCTACATTTCTTAAATTGTTTCCTCATCACTTCCCTTAATTCTGTGTGTCATCACTTTTTTTAAATGAAATTAGGATAAATATGCTATGTTGTTTTCCAGTTCTGAAACTGTATGTATGCAAAACCTTATTATTTTTATTCTGCCTAATCTTTACTATAGGTAACAAGTAAGAACAAGAAAAGAATGAGCGATTTAATGCTTTTAAATAAATAGGAAAAACACTGTATAAGAAATTTTAAAAATTGCAACAAAGTACATAAGAAACAAAGATGAAAGAGTAATTTCCTCAGCAATGTGGAAATCTACATTAAAATTTTATTACCAAGCTTTGCATTTCTAAGAAAAGAAAAAAACCAGGCCATTTTAAAATGACTAATTATGTAAATTTCTAACTATTTAAAAGAATTCTTATTGTTTGGACAGAAGAAAATTATCTAAGGTGGCAAACTGGAATAGAGATTATAATACCCACAATAGTAAATTATCAGAAGACCACAATGTCCTTTGAAGTGGCTGGCTTGGTGAAAATACAGAAATAGTTCAAGCCAGTAGGGCATGATGGCATATGCCTCTAATCCTAGCACTCGAGAGACTGAGGCAGAAGGATCGCTGTGAGTTTGAGGCACCATAAGCAAGTTCAAAGTCAGCCTGCACTATGTAGCAAGACCCTATCTCAAAAAAATCAACAACAAAAAAGTGGCTCAAGCTGAGTGTATCTGGGTTAATGTACACCAAGAATCAGAGTGGGCTTATGCTATGAAAAATTTACTTTTTCCTATTATGATTTTATTCTTTCCAAAAATCTAAGTAATAAAGATAAATTTAAATTTCCTCCAGGACTGGGGATATAGCTCAGCGGCACAGTGTCTACTTGGCAAGTGTGAGGTCATGAGTTTGATCCCCCCATCCCAAAATAAATAAATAAATAAATAAATTTCTTCCAATGTCCTGATCTAATTTGGTTTTAAAAAAACTCTCACAGGCATTTTTTAATGTAACATTATCATAAATTCAAATTATGGTTAAGATACATTGAAAAATATGAATATAATGCTGTTACTTTTTAATGCTGTTACTTTTGAAAGCCAAATATGTAAGAGAAGTATCTAATTTTCTGTCCTAAAATGAAGAAAACATAAATGTTACTATATAATACCTATAGATAAATCTTCTAATGTATGCATTAGACGTTTTAATATATAATTCGAGATAAGAGCTGCAACTACCATATCTATCCTTAGCAGGTTTTCCCTTGTTTACTGACCTAAATAAGGTGTTGGCTGAGCCATTGTCTGGAGAGAGAAAAGGAATATTTGCTTATTTCACCTGTAGTTAAAAACAGAACTATATTTTTGCCTATTCCAAATAATTACTGTTTAGGACTGGCAGCATGAATATAAATAACAATTCATAAATTTCCTTTTCTCTTCTGATTCTCTGCTCCTATTCTCCTTAATCAGGCACTTAATCAGGGAGACGACAAATTGAGCAGACACACTTCCTTCCTTTGAGAATTTTGAAGCATAAATCATGTAGTATTTAAAAGATTTCCTAAAAAGGTGAGGTAACTGTTTATAGGGATCTATTTTTCACCTCCATTTTTCTTCAGGGACATTTCAGGAAATTTTAATAAGGCAGATACAGACCAAACAGAGAGTATGGCGAAAAAGTTACTTTTTTTAGTAGCCAATCAGAAATTTAGTGCGACTCCTCCTTGGAGATGCACCTTTCTAATAAATGTTTTATGAAAGGTTTGTGTGCATGTGTGCTATAACTGTGTATTTTTAAGCAGAGTTTCTATTAGGCTTTTAGCTTTCAAAATATAACAAAAAGAAAATGCAAACTTTTAATAAAAATGTGCCTTAAGAAATTCATGAGCTGTACTTTACTTCTGCTATTTGACTCTATTTGCAGATTTTTAACTGCCAAAGAAAAAGTCTAATATCCAAGATTTGAAGCTTTCCCAGAGTTAGGGAATACTTGTTTATAGCAAGGTCAATATCTGAATCTGTTGCATAAATTACAGAGTGAAAAATGAGTCTGAATCTAAAACATCTGCACATTTTTAATTGTTGAAACTGCTTCCCAGAAGTTGAATGATGGTACAGTACAAAATCTTTGTGTTGATATTTGAATTATGACAAAGATAAAATAATACTAATATTTAATATGCATTTCACCTTGCCTTATCTCATATGAAGACAACTTAATTAGATGCTAGGCAATTTAGAGACAGATGCTTATTTCATGATTACTACTTACAGTTAGCCAATTGGCAATAAGAAACTATGATAAAATATATTTAGATATTAATGGAATAGTAAAAATACATTAACCTTTATTTCATTTTCTTGTGTAAATCATTTATATTTGATGCTTTAGTCAATTCACATTTGTACTTATTAAATGTAGTGTCTGACATAGAAGAACAAAAATACATTGCAATTTAGAATCATAAACCAATTTGAATTAAAATTAACTGGGTAGTTCCATTCTACTATCAGTTTTAGTTGCAGAACTCAGATAAGTCTTATTAATCCTTTTTGCTTCAATTTCTCCCACCAGAACTGAAAAACCCTTATATTATTTTTAAGTTCCTTTTTCAGGTTCTTGACAATTAAAGGAAATAATTGTCTCTCTAGTCATAGTGGATTTTGACAAATTTGGGCTATAATTCAGACTTTAATACTAATTAGCTGAATAACCATAGGCAACTAGTAATAGAGTGTATTTTTCTCCTCTGTTAAGAGAGAATTTATAACCACTCCACAAGCTGTCATGCAGAACTAACTAAATGAAACTTTCAAATGTAAAGCATTTCACTTACTGCCTGTAATGAAAGCTTCCATGTAGTGAGCATTTAATACATGTGGTCTGCTAAATTTGATGTGAGTATCAATATTGGTACCTGTTCTGGTTTTATGTAGTTCCAATTCCCACACAAAACCCTCTTCAAATTCTTTTCACTCAAATAGAATTGCATCTTGCCCAAACTTTAAGCCCAGTCATCAAAAGAACTATTTCTATTCTATAAAAGGGTTATCAATAAGTCAAATATTTACAAAGACAGTCAGTAATATGCAAATTTCAGAGCAGTACCAGTTCCTGCATTTAAAACTACCATCCAACCAATATTAATCAACTAATAACATTCTACATTGTTTTATTGTCACAAAGTTTTAGTGTAAATATTAGCTAGAAATTATAATTTTAATTCATATATTTGATGTATTAAATATTAATTGATAAAACATTTATGAACTATAAAATGTATAAATAAGAGACAGAAAAATGTTCTTCCAAGTTATATACTGTGTATGTAAATGAACAATAGTGTGACCATATGCTTGGAAAACAGTTTCATTATTACGGTACTTTCCAAGTAGATACAGCAATGATGACACAGACTGCTTTTGCATTAATTCAGTATTACAATTCTTCTATTTCATAGATAGATGATAGTTAGACAGATAGATAGATAAACAGACTGTTCATTAAGCATAAGCTGTATTTATTCTGGCAAATTTCATTGCTACTATGTTATTTTTCTACTTGAAGCATATTATGCTACTGTACCTACCTTTGCATCTCTGTCCTTGTGAATTTCCTTTCTTCTTCTTTCTTCACACTCCTTAAAAGCTAACAGAGATTATGTAAAGGATAAGTGACAGCCAACCTTTGACTTCCTCTCATTTACCATCTTTTTAATAGTATCTTTGCTTTATAATTATTTTAATAGTATCTTTGCCTTATAATCATTAATGAATCATGCAAATATATTTCTATAAAAGGAAATAGTCTATATTGTAAATATTTAAATCTCCATTTACAAAAGAAATCCTCAAATTGAGAGTGTAAGAACAGTTTTAAATTAGAATATTTGAGAATAGAAATGTCACTACAGTTAATTTAATCTAACTCCTTTATATATCATATATAACATTAGAAAACTAGATGCAAAATAACTGGCTTTGATCCAGAATTATTGGGGCTTGTGTTATATGGGCCAAGACTACAGGCCAGGTATCCTAGATGCAAAGATAGTGGTCATCTAATGTTTCACTCCAACTGGAAGATGTGGTGTAATAGGCTACTCTTCTAGGAACGTGTCCTAATATTTACCTCATCCTCAGAGCAACTCTGTTAGTTTCCTAATCCTGCATTAAAAAATTACTTGAAACCTGAACAGTTTAAAACCATGTTTGTATATGATCTCACAAAGTGCAGGATCTGAGCATTAGGCATCCAGAAGTAGTTCAGCTAGACAGTACTAACTAAAGATCTGCCATGGGCTCTTGCATAAACTGTTGTGGGCTGCAGTATTCAGAGGATGAGGAAGCTTTGCTCAACCTCAAGAATATGACGTTCAGTGAGGAAAGGCATCATCTCTGCCTATGGACTTGATCACATCTGAAAGTGAAATTCAAGACCACAACTGCAGTTTCACTTACAATTCAATTTTAGGCGTTGCTATCACTTCACTTAATCATCTTTTGTTGGTCGCACAGGCCAACTCTGGTATCATGTGAGAGTGAACCAGAGGGTCACGTGACTTGGGTAGTCCCGGGGCTGGTCACTCTAACAGGCTTATAGTCAGTATCTTTAGAGCTTCAACTTGGTTTCAACATGAATATCAAATGGGAGGGAATGCTATATGCCTATTCTGAAAAGATCATGAGAAAGTTTAGTGATAGGCCAGTGATGGATTCAGTGATAGATCTGTTTCATTTTTTTTAAATTTTCCTGGAAGATTGGAGTAAACTGTCCCAAATTCATAGCAACTTTAACTCTACACATAAAAAATTTCTTTATTTCCAAATAGCCAAACCATGGCATTCAAATTGTCTGTGTAGGATTTTCCTGCCTCTGAAATTAAAAAAAGTAAAATAAATAACATAACTAAATTTTCTAATAAGCAATGTCATGCATACCACTCATAATAGTTAAAAAGAAAAACTAATACCTTTGAACTCATATTCAGCTTTAAGTATTTATGTTGTTTTAACCCTTGCAAAGCTTTAATAATTTTTAATAGAGAAAAAAGATCAGATGCCTTGAAGGCAAAAGTCCTCCCTTTTACATAAGACCAAAGCCAACTTTGTAAGCAATAGGAGTCTTTTTTCTATTTAATTATTCATTCCTAATATATATGTATTATATATATATATATATAATACATATATCTATAGCAAAGAAGTTAATATTGTGTAAATAATAAGAAACTGCATTTATAAAAGAAATGGCTAAACTTGATTATATGAACTCACAAAATGCCTTCTCAGGGTCATTAAAAATAACATATTTGAACTTTTTCCCAAAAATACTAACTATAGCATAAAAAACAAGTTAGTGTTGTACCACATAATTGTAGAAGGATAGATTAAAAGATCAACTTATAGTATGGAAAAAGTAAAAGTAGCATGAATCTCAGGAAGGGGGGACACAGAGAGTCCTAAATCCTTAATATAACTTAGCTCAACTTTTTCTGTTAAAAATAATGATAAAATAAATGCTAAGTTTTGAAACAGAAAATCAAGAAAAGTCATTTCCAGTGATATTTCTATTGGGGTTTGTATTATTCAGTATATTCAAATTAATATATGGATAAAAGAATGGTTAGACATCAAGGTCTGTTTCCCTACTTCAACCAGTTCTCAGAACTCTGGTATTTAGTTCATCTTTTCTAATTGTTTATTAGTACATCCCTTATAAAAAGATTCTTTTAGAAAATGTCTTATTTTGCTAACTTAGAAAGATACTTCATATCCTTAAGAAATGCAGCAGAACTTGAAAATTTAAGGGAAAAATAATTACTACAAAAGTGCTCTGGGAGTTAAGCTATTACAGCAAAACTCTTAGCTTATTCCCACATAGTAAGTGATGTGTAGTAAGTTGCTGATTTTTCTGCTTTGCTATTATTATCCTCATTCCTCAGGGAAAGACTTAAGTGTCTTACATTCTCAAATGAAGGGGAAAAAAAATCTAAGTCTGTATTCTGAAAGAAATAATTAGAAATAATTATAAAGCTTCTTTGACCAAATTTAATTTTTGCCTTGAAGAGTAAAGCAAGGCCTCTTGCAAAAGCCACTATTTATGACACTGATATAATTACTATTTGAAAAAAGAAAATCTGGTCGGAAAAATCAATTATAAAGCACCAAATGTTCCTTGGACTTTTTGGAAAAGTTCTGTGCCTATTGCCCCTCATGACCTCTCCATTAAGAGCCTGGCTGGCTATATTCCTAATGGCTGCCTTCAATAATTTACAGGGAATTTCTAAGCATTTGTATTTCATATTAAAATGGCCTAGAGAGCATTTCCTGATTAGGTTTCTTGCAGGACAGAAGGGTTGCTCTGGGGAAAATGGTAATCTAGGTGACTTTGCTTAAAAACTTAACACAGTTCCCTGCTTTAGAGCTGTTTGCCATGGAAACATTGATTCTCACAAAATGAAGTCAACAATGTATGATAACTTTGCTGTCACTGAATGAAATTACAGAAAAAATTTAAAAAGTCATTAAGAATAGTTATTTCTAATTGAAGGCCAGTTGGATTGTGCAGATTCATTTGTCAACTTCATTGTTTTGGACTTATCACATTCTGCTTCCTTTAACATTATTCTTCTCTGAACACTAATTGATGAGTGTCCTTTTATAATCATCCAATATTAATTAGTTTCCAGATGTAACCAGTGTTTTATAATTCTGTCTTATCTATTCCTTTAGCACCTAGAAGTTGGTAAAAATTTTTAAAAGGCAGTAAAGCTGAAGGAAAAATTTGAAATTCAGACAAACTTCATAAAATGGTAGAAAATATGCTAGACAAGATCAATATTGCAGCTAGAATATGAATTTGTGAAAGGAACAAAACTAAAGTGATCCTGTGCAGTGTACAGTGGTCACTATCTTGGTTACTTTTCTCTCATTACTGAGGCAAAATACCCAACATCCAATATTAAGGAAGGAGAGGTTTATTTAACTTACAGTTTATGGAGGTTTCAGTTTGAAATCCACTGGTTCCCAGGCAGGGTGGTGCATGGCAGAGGGCAACAGTTCATGGCCACAGAAGACAGCCAAATCAGCAAAAGCAAAAGGAACAAAAGGGAGGAGAAAGCCTCTTTCCCTTTCTCATATTGCATTCAAGCTACCCACCTCTGGGTGGGTGCAGCACTCACACCACCAATCGTGGCATTAACACTGCCAATCCCAGCACTAGACAATAAACCAATCACAAACTCTAGATTCAGCCACCTCCAAAAAGTCCACCACCCATGACCACATGAGGCTTTGGGGGAATATCTAGACACAAACCATAATATTCTGCCCCTGCCCCCCCCAAAGAGTCATGCACAGCCTTTAAGCAAAAGGCATTTAGTTCATCTCTAAGAGTTGCCAAAATCCTAACAATTTCAGCATTATTGAAAAGTCCAAGTCCCAAGTCTTCTCTGAGGTATAAGGCAAACATCTGTGAGGCACTGTACAAATGAAAAGAAAGTTAAATACTTCCAATATTCAATGGCACAAGGTAGACATTTCCATTCCAAAAGTTACAAATGGGGATACAAAGAATTGGGACCAAAGCAAGTCCAAAATCTAACGGTAAACATTAGATCGTATAGTTCCATGTACAGCATCTGTAGCAATCTGAGGAAAATCATGTGCTCCAAAGGGCTTGAGAGGTTCCATTCCTTTGGCACTTCTGGTAGTTATAACTCCCATGGCTTCTCTCTTGGGCTGGCTTTGCTACTTCCTTTCAGGTTTCCTTAGATGATCCACATTCCTGGCTTTTCCAAACTTCAGCGTTCTCTACTGTACCTTGGCTTCACACTCACAACTTCACATACTGTCCTCTCAGGGACACACTGCCTAGTGTCCTAGGCCTTCTGAAATCTGGATGAAAAGCTTTCTAGCCCCACAGCTCTTGCATTCTGCATGCACCTAAAACGAATGCCATGTGGATGATGCCAAGGCTTGCTGCCAGTTGGTGCAGTAACCGGGCTTTCTTCTCTTCTTGCTGTAGAATTGGAGTATCTGGATCACTGGGCACTCTGATCCAATTCTGAGGAACAAATTTTCTATGTTGCCACTATTCTGGAACATGGTGTTGTCACCAACATTCTGGAACATGGTGCTCTGCAGCTTTCTCCTCAAAGAAATGTCTTTCACTTTTAAAGATTTGAGGCTGCAAAGGGTGAAGACTTGCTGCTTCTTGTGATGTCCTCAGGCCATCTTTTATATTCTCCTGTTCCTTCTCAGCAATCAAGATCTCCTCTGCCTTATGCTTGCAGTTCACAGCTTTAATGGAGCTTCCTTTCTGGCCAAACTCACAGTGTTTTAAATCATCCTGCTGAACTCATTGCTCTTGATTTGCAATATAGATCTGGCTAAAAGCCCCCAACAGTAGCCATGCTACCACCTCCACATTAGATTGCCTTGAAATTTCTTCTCCCAGTTTAATTAGTCCACTACCCTTAATCTTAATTCCAGGCAAAGTCCCTGGACATGAGCAAAATGCAGACAAACTTTATGTGAATTCATAAAACACACTGTATGGACTTCAACAACCAGTGCAGTCCTTTTTCCCAACAGAAGCCTCCTGAGCCTTATCTTTACCAGTTTTCTGGTCTTCTGAGCTCTGACAAGAATCTCCATTAAGAATAGCCTAAGGTGTTCTAGTTGTACTCTTTTAGGCAACATCTCTGAACCTTTCCAAATGCTTCCCACAGCCATTCTCAAAAGCTCTTGAACCATAGGGCCACAGCAATGACCCCACTTCTCTGGTACCAAATTCTGTCTTGGTTACTTTTCTCTTGTTGCTGGGACAAAATCCTGAATACCTAAAATTAAGGAAGGAAAAGTTTATTTAGTTCACAGTTGTGGAAGTTTCAACACATAATTAGCTGTCTCCAAGGCAAAGTGATGTGGTAGAGGGTTGACAGTTCATGGCAGCAGAAGACAGCAAAAGCAAGAAGAGCAAAACAGGAGGAAAGCAAAAAGAAGACTCTTTGGGTCACTTATATTGTATGTAGGTTACCTACCCTAGGGAGGGTATAGCACTCACACCTATAATCTCAGCATTGGACCATGAATCAGTCACAAACTCTAGAAGCCCACACCCCTGTGCCATGAGACTTTGAGGGGACATCTAGACACCAACAGACATGGTGACATTACAGTAACCAACTTTATCATATATATTCTTTGACTTTAAAAAATCATATTAGGCTTTTGAAAAACTGTATAGACAGGAAATTTTATTTTATCAGAAAAACTTATTCAGGAATTTGTCATTGAATCAAATGAAATCTGGAATTTTCTATAGATTTATTTAAGGCATTTTTTTGGAAGCATATCACAAAATGAACATTTCAAAATCCCATTCATGTACAGAGTCTGAGTTCTTTTCTTTTTGTTAAACTAAATGATTATATGCAAAATGTCTGCAATGTGTTATCTAAGTCCCTTGAAAACATTGCTCAAATGAATTGAAATTCCACAAAGTACCTGTATTCTACCTTTAAAAACATTGCTCAAAATTGTTTTCTGATGACTTCCTCACTAATTTTTATTTTAAGGCACTTCAATTTTCCTACTTGAGTTTTGCATCAGAAAAAAATCCAATTTTACTGTCATCTGTGAAATACAGAAATCAAACTAATACTTTCTTCTTTTATCATTATGAATGAATTCTTAGCCTTATGTTGATATTTTACCTTAATAGACCAATAGAATTAAGAAATTAAGGTGTAGTAAATACCTGTATGTGCCAGGTTTTGAGCTACCTACCTTAACAGTAATTTCAGAGTTCTTTCCTACATGCCATGCTGTTCCTTGAAAATTGACTTATTTGCAATCTAAAATTATATTATGGTTTTGAATGAAATGAATTTCTATAATAAAAATTCTTTGCAGATAAAACTTTAAATAATTAAAGAGATGAAGCATTTTCATTTTTTACTTAGGTACAAACCCATTATAGTGAGGTCTTTAATATTAATAACCATAGGAAAATAGGAGGAGAGCAATTCAGGCAAAGGGAGGGCAAGTGTGAAAACCAAAAGCAGAGATAAATTTGCTAAGCCCAAAGACAGAAGACTTTGACTTGGGTGTAGTAAGGAAGGAAGGAAACATGAAACTGATACAGTGGATAGAAAAAAGACAAGTACACCATTCCTTTCTTTATTCAACAAATATTTTGACATCTATGTGCATGGTGTTTTAGTATTTAAAGACTGATATTAGGCTGATACTAAATTTTTAAAGAGTACTTCATTTATATTTGGTTAAATATGCTTAAATTATAATTCACTTGAAATTTCCTGCCTTTCATGATTATGCAGTATCTTCATGTGTTTCATTAATGCCATTTTACTTTTATTTCATTACTGCCATCTTATTTTTTGATTTTTTCACCCATTTTATCACTCAAGAAAATAAGCAACTTTATACCTCCTATCCACTTATTTTTCTTTTTAATTAAGATTCTCACTGACATTTTATAAATGTCCATCTTTAAAATCTTTGTAATTGTAAAGTACTACCTTTGGTTAATAAGTTTCACTTTTCAAAATATTTAGTTCAGAATGAATAAAAACTTACATCACTTCAAAAATAAAATATTATAGGGAATGTATGTGTATGATAAAATATATATGTACCTCACATAATCCCTACATGTCTTTCATGACTACTTTTGTCTTCAAATTTTGCAAGAAAAAAGAAATCACAAGTTACTATGGCTCTTCTTTTGCTGTGTTTATGTCCCCATGGTTGGCTGTGAGTCCTCTTAGGATCACATTTGATGATAAACATTCATATCCACAGCAACTAGCACTTGGCTGACACACACCAAGTAATCAAGAAAATGCTGTATCAGAAAAACTTGATAAAAAGTGACTCTTTCCTAGGATGATGTCAGATTAGTTATTTTGAAAAATTTATTCTTTAAAAAATGACAGTATGAATATGGTGTACTCTTGAAGAAAATTTTTGGTCTCACAATAACTGAAGTAGAATTCCAAAAATTTGCCTTTTCCCGTATAAAAAGAAAAATATATCTGTTCTTTGAAAAGAGAAAAAGGGTGTCAGTGTAGTGCAAGTAGCTCTCTCTGAGACAAACTGTTTGGATCAGAATTCTGGGCCATGGAAGAGGGAGATGTGAGCCTGAGACTGTTGTGTAGAGTCACAATTCCCAAGAATAGCTGAAATGAGTTCTTCCAGCAGCATACAGACATTGAAGGAAACCCTTTTTAGAGGCAAGCTTTCAAAGTTTTGGACTCAAAGGCACCACAGATCATGGTCAGACAATAACACATTCGAAGACTTTTAACCATAAGGAAAAGCAAACATAAATCCATCAGCACAATCAACAACATATTTTGAATCCCAAGGAGTGCATATGTTAAAGAATGATACACAAAACGGTTATGTATGGAAAGTTTAAAAATATATACAATCATTACAGTGAGAGGGAGAAAAGAATAAGCAAAATGGGAGAAGTGAAACTTCTGAAATAGAATAAGATGCATACATTTGATATATGGATGAATGTATGTGTATCCTTATATTTGTATTTATCAGATATGCAACAAAAAAGTAACATTTATAAAGAGTTAGTTATACGACTTGGACATGTATTTGAAAATATCACCCAGAATTGACACAAGGAGACAAGTAAAAGAAAGATACTAAAGATGAATGAAGAGTTGTGGAAAGCAGAACAGCAAAATCTCACCAATACTGTCTTTTTTCTAAGAAAGAAAATAGAAAGAAGAGCACACAATATTTATAAGAATAATGACTGTGAAGTTCCTAGAAACAATGAATTCATAAAGGATAGCACATCCAAAATGGAAAAAATAAGAATGTACACCTAGCAATTTATACTAGGACAGTTTTAAAATTCATTAGGCACACAGAAGAGATCATCAACAAAAGAATGATAGATGCAAAGACACTTTTTACCACAATAGAAAGCAGATAACTGAAAAATATTGTCCTCAAATTTTATGATATAAAACATTTGTCAACCCAGAATGATCTATGCTAAAATATCTTTGAGAACAAGAGATTAACAAAAAGTGTTTGTCAACAAAAGACCTACCATAAGGAAATAGGCTGCAGCAAGAAGGAAGATGATTCAAAAGTAAAATGTAAGAAGCAAGAATGATTAAAGAAAGCAACAAGCAAGTACATAAATCTGAAAAAAATGTTACCATTATGAAGTTCTATTTTTAAAAAAAGAACTCAAATGCTGGATTAAAATAGCATACATATTTCTATGGTTTAGATGAATGTCTCCAAAAGGTCCATGTATCAAGCCTTGGTCCCCACAGTGTTGGTGTTCAGAAGTGTTGTGGACTTTTACATGACGAAGCATGGTCCTTAGGTCACTGGGATTGGGCCTTTGAAGAACATTCTTGAACCCCAGCCAGCCTCTCTTCTCTCTGTCTCTGTCTCTGTTGATGTCTCTCCCTGTATGGACCCTAGGGCTATATACATGACTTGGGTTGTCATCCTTGCCAGAAGCCCAAACCTCCCTGGATGCCACTCACTCATGCACTTGAACCTCCTGAACTATGAGGCAAAATAAACATCTCTTTCTAAGTAGTCTGTGTCCAATATTTTGTCATAGTAACACAAAGTCTACTAATATAATTTTAATGAAATTATTAGTGAAATTAAAGTAATTCTAATTGCATGATAGTGAAAATAGAACATAGCAAAAATTGTGCCACGTGGTACAAGCAGTTCCTAAATTGAAATGCATAAAAAATGACCATATTAGAAAAATTAAAATCCAAAAATTAATGAAAAAATTATCCCACTGAAGAATTTAGTGGAAGGAATATAAAAGAATATCACAGGGAAAATAGAAGAAATATGCTATAGTGTGAATGTTTCCCAAAAATCATGTGTTGAAAACCTACTCCTCAGTGCAACAATGTTGAGGGGTAAAGTATCTAAAATGTAACCAGGTTGTTAAACTCTATTCTGGTGTGGGCATAGGAAAATGAGGGAAACCTGGAATGAACAATACAAAAAAAAATTTAGAATACATAAAATAGATTCAAAGAGATAACCAGGAAATCAAAAACTCCAATGAAAGTTGGCAAAAACACCTGAAGGAAACTAAAGATAGACTTTCAAATCTTGAAGACAGGTTTGCAGCCTGTGATTGTGAAAGAAAAGATCTCTTAAAAATAACAAGGAACCTGGAAGTTAACAATACAAGGGCTGCAAGACAATCCAAAGAAACATAACTTAAGAATAAAAAGTGTGAGTGAAAAAGCAGGGGTCAATACAAATCAAATTAAAAGCCTATTTACAGAAATAATTTCAGAAAACTTTCCAAGTATGGGAACAGGAAGTGACTTTCAGATAAGTGAAGCATATAGAACTCCAGCTAAACACAACCAAAATATACCAACACCCAGACATATAATAATCAAAATCCCAGAAATTCAACACAAAAACAGAAAATTAAAAGCTATTAGAGGAAAAAAAAAAACAGATCACCTACAAAGGAAAACCCATCAGAATCACGACAGACTTCTCAACACAGACCATCAGGTCAAGAAGAGCTTGGAGTGAAGAATTTCAAGCCCTGAAAGAAAACATCTTCCAACCCAGATCGACGTACCCTGCAAAACTATCTTTCAAAATCAACAGAGAAACAAGATACTTCCATGGCAAAGAACAACAGAAGGAATTTATGACCATCAAGCCAGCCCTACAAAGAATACTGAAGGACATTTTAGAGAGAGATAAAAAAAGTTCATAGCTCCAGAAACAGTGGTAGAGTGATATCACCGAATGGGGCAGACAATTGAATAATTCATCATTGGGATTTGAGTCCAGTAATGTCTTCAATGAGCTGTTTAGTTTGATCTTATTCTATCTCGACCTGCCTAATTTTATTATATATGATGACATAGACAGCTATTCCAAAGATAGCAAAATATATTAGGATAGCCTTTATTGATATTTGATCACCTTGTTTTGAAACCCTGTATTGCTTTCATTATTCTGTTCTGAGTGATTTTAACCTATTTTGGTTTGCTTGATTGTGTTATAACAGATGATATAGGCAACTGCTTAGAAGATAATATGAGGCATTATAGAAATCAACGTTGTATTATTATGTATTGCTTCCATTGTTTTATGTGTTATTGGTTTCATTCTGTACTATTGTCTTTGATTATATTAGGCCTGATGATATGGGCAGTTATTTTGAAGATATCTAGAGGTATTACAAGGGGAAATGAGGAAAGAAGGAAGGGAAAAGGAAAAAGACATAGATTTTATATGTGGGTATACATACGATGGTCAAAATGACTATACTACTACATGCATTAACTATTGAGAGAGAACAGTTGATACAATTAGATCAATTTTACATGTCTATAGCTGTCAATATGAGCAACCCCTTTGAAGGTAATGCTATACAATGTTACAACCACTGTCAAACTCCAATCATCTCATTTTGTAAACCTATAATGTTACAGTATCAGATTTGTTGTTGTTGTTTGTTGGTCCTTTTAGCTTTTTGTTTCTCTTTTCTGTGACCATTGTTTTATTTTTTATTGGCTTTATTCTGAACTATTTTGTTTGATTATATTAGGCCTGATGATATAGGCAATTATTTTAAAGACAACAAGAGGTATTCTAAGGGGAAAGGAGGAAAGATGGAAGAGAAAAGGAAAAGGACATAAATTTATAAATAGGTGTATATAAGATAGTTAAAATGACTATACTACTAAATGCATTAGCTATTGAAAAAGAACAGTTAATACTCATGATTAGATCAATTTTACATGCCTATATCTGCTAATCTGAACAACCCCCTTGAAGGTAATGATATGCAATAATACAACTACTGTCAAATTCTAACCATCTCATTTTGTAAACCTATAATGTTATCGTATCAGATTTGTTGTTGTTTGCTTGTCTCTTTTGCTTTTTGTTTCTCTTTTCTGTGTCCATTTTCTCTTAAATAAAGAAAAAAAAATCAAAGCAGACTAGAATGGGTTCCTAGTAAAAGAATGAGCTTGACCTCTGTCCCTCATGTGCACATCTATGTACATGTGTGTGATACCAAAGCTTCAAATGATTGTTAGCCAAACCCAGGAGAGTACAAAAGAGGAAACAAAAACTGACTATGTTGGAGTTATTTCTAAAAATGCACAGAAGTTTTAACAGTATATACCTTATAAATGTGATTTACCATTATCAATTAAAGGAGACAGCTTATATAATCACTTCACTAGATCCAAGAAAGGCATTTGATGTGTGTCACTCCTCCTAGGTATTATTCTTAGGAACTAGAAACGTAACTTTCTGAATGTAACTAGTATCAAGCAAATATCTTGGTTAGTAAGAAGTTACCCAGCTAATTCTTCTAGAAATGGAAACCACGTAAAAATGCCATGATCAAATTTTTCTACTAAATATTGGAGAACTTAGCCATTTCAATGAAGCAAAATAAAATTAAATATAATTTTTAAAAAAATCTCACATTATTTCATGTGACATCTCTGTACATAGCAATTGTCCCTAAATCTATTACAAGTAATTTAAACGTTAAAATTATGGCCAAATGTCTGGCTATAAAAATCGAGTTGCATTTCTATACAACAGTAGCAAAAAGAAAACACAATTTTCAAAGAAGTTAAATTTGCAATAAATTCTAATCACATAAAATATTTGAGAGTAAGTAAAATATTTTTAAATACAAGCAAAACAACAATGAGGGTTTGTAGGAATTCATTATAAGAGTTCTGTTAAAGAGTTCACATCCATGGATAAGAAGACAGATTATCATACAAAGGTTAGTTTTTCCACAAACGATCTTAATGTAATTTTGATTAAAAAAAATTTCAGTAGACTTTTTGTGGAAGTCGATAAGCTAATTCTAGAAACAATAGGGGAAAGGAAAGAGGACACATAAATAACAAGAAAAATAAGTCAGCGTTATCCATCTTGACGCATCTAAAGAGGTACTCTGAAGTATAGTTATTAAGGTAGAGTAATACAGCAGCAGAATGAGACAACCTGACCAATTTATCAAACAGAGAGCCCAGAAACAGACACACACATATAGAGTTCTCAGATATGTGGTAGAATGGTATTGCAGATCACTACAGAATTTATGGCCTGTTCATTAGATGATATTGAGCAATCTATTATGAAAAAGAGAAAACGAGAAAAAATAAACTGGATCCTGTCTCCTATAATTGATAGACATTAAGTTCAAATGTTCTAATTACGTAAATGTTTGAGGAGAACTTTAAAACTTCTAGAAGGATGAAATTAAAAAATTTAGAAGAATATTGTGGAATATTTTCTTCACCAAAGCAAGATAAAGATTTCGTAAATGGAATTCAAATCCTTACCATAAAAGAAAAACTGACACTTTTAATTATATTCACTTTAAGAATACTTTCTTCCAAAAGACCGTATGTCCCTTGAGTTTCCCTAGCAAGATATAAAAGAAATTTCTGTCTGCAAATTGAGAATGTCTCAGACAAGTCCAGCATGGAGAATAAATGAGTTTGGTACGGGTTACTCACAGCACTGAGTGACTTGTGGACTGCCACCCGCCTTTGCTATCAAGATAGTGCCTAAAATGTTCAAGCAAACATTGTTGAATAGAACAAAAAACCAACTTTCTATCTTTTGAAAAATGGTAAATAAATTATAATATATTAAAATATGAATAATTCATATCAGGAAAATGAATGAATAATAGGGAATGCCACAAAATGATAAGCCTTAGAAACACATGAAGTCCCAGAAGACTACATAGAGTAGATCAACATTTGTAGAAAGCTCAATAACATGTAAACTAAATAATATAATATATTATTTATGGAATCTTACTTGTGTGATTAAAATTTATTTATTTAAGCAAGGACACTGCAAACACAAAATTTAGCATAGTAAATACCTCTGTGAAAAATGTAGGGAATTAGAAGAAAGAAATGCACATTAATACCAGAATTAACCATTACCATATTCACATAAAACACTGTTCATGATAGCTCAGAATTTTTATCAATTTATTGTATATTAAATAATATTCTACAAAGTCTGATGGAAAAGCTGCTCTTGGTAGGTGCTTTGCCGCTATAGGATTAAATCAGTTTGAAAGATAAAGCACATATTCCCCATCTCTAAGTTTTACAGGTCAAGCGAACATATTAAATGCTCAGGGATAAGTTGCAGCCAAGTCACCAGTTTAATTTTATTTAACCTGGTACTTTACAAATGTATCGAATTTAGGTGGCAGCCATAAGAATGTTCTCTTTTCAAGAGAGAACCTGCTACCAGGAAGGTATCCAGCAGCTGTAGTGCCGGGATGCACCACCACGCTCATGCATAGCGTCCTTCTCTCTGAGCCCAAGGTACGAAGACTTGGCCTTTCTCGGCGAATGCAGAACTCCTGCCTGGAGTAATCTACCTCAGGCTCCAAAATACCCGTTCAAGATGTTCTCAGAGTTGCACTGCCATCTGAGGCATTTTCTCCTCAACACTGGTTCCTAAACTTCCTTTTTCTTAGTTTACCTGCATTGTAGTCTGAAATCACTTCCTGCCTTCTCTTAAACTTTTTTAAAAAATACTTTTGTGCCATTTGGTGATTGAACACAGAAACTTCACACTGAGATCCATCCGCAGGCTTTTTCACACACACACACACACACACACACACACACACACACACACAAACACAGAGTCATGCTAAATTGTTATATTACCCAGGCTGAGCTCAAACCAGTGATTATCCTACTTCGGCTTGCCTAAGTGCTGAGATTACAAGTGCACATTGCCGTGCCGGGATTCTCTCGCACCCCCTGACTGGCACAGATGTTTCCCCTATATCTTCACTTTTGACATTGTTTTTGAATTTTGCTCCCCAGAAATGAAACATGCACTATCATAAAACTTGTTTAAGTTTAATATTTCATAGTCCCCAGAAATAATGTTCCATGTGAAACTTTTTGAGAACTTCCATTTTATTCCAAAATTTATTACTGGCAAATGATGACATTGCAAAAGCATAAATCTGTGTTTTAGCTCATTCACTACTTTATAGGAGAAATATATCATTTTGAAATTATGCATGTTCTTTTTTCTTTGAAATTTTTGTGGTTTACCTTCAGAATGAATGTAATGGAAAATTAATCTTCAGTTCCAAAGTAAAATATTTTACTAAATAACTTTGCTCTTCTACTGTGTAGTTTTGTTTATGTAAATGAAACTTAACTCTAAAGTAAGGAATCTAAGAAACAAAAATTATTAAAGTAGATACATTGTATTCCATTTGTATGAATTTTTGTAATTTTATATCTAAGCCAAAGAACAAATTATAGCAATTTACTATTCAAACTCCTGAGAAAGCAGGTATATTAATCGGCTTCATATCACTACAATAAAATATGTGAGACAATTAACTTACTCGAAAAAGGCTTAACTTCTGCTTCCAGAATTTCCAGTTCAAGCTCAGGCAGCCCCAATGATCTGTTCTTCTTATAAGGATGCCAGTTGTCAGTGGAAGGGACCCTTCATCACAGTAAACTGTTTATATCAAGAGTCAAGATGCAGAGAGAGAGGGGAAGACACCAGCCTCCCAACACCTGTCTTTTGGGTATGCTACCAATAACTTAAGGAACTTCAAGTAGAGTGGAGCTTTGAGCACCTCCTAGTACTACTATCAGCACCTTGGAGACCAAGGCACCATGCTGAGATCTCTGAGGGATGCTAACCCAAACCTTAGCAGTAGGTATATCTACTCACTGAGCATCTGTATCCCATGCCATACAAATGACCTATAACTAGAAATATTTTTGCCATTTATTCTTTTTAAATATAAAAGACAATTTTACGTGATTTAATGGGTACAGTAACTATGGAAGAAAATAGTTCCAAAAAAAAAAAAACAGTAAAACTAGTCTCTCACTTTTAATCAGATGTCTGGAGGTGATCTCATGGAAATCACATTACAAATCATTTTTGAAAGTGAGCAACTAAAATGTCACATCATATAAAATACTTTAGGAAGTCATTTAGTCATTCATTGAAATAGACTTATTAAATTCTTAAATGGCAGACATATGTGCTAGATCACAAATTTTTTTGTAGTCTCAAACCCTAGAACCTGCAACGCACAATGCAAGAATTCATTTTCAAGTACTTATGACTAAAACCTATTTAGTTTCAAACTGATATGATTTTATTGTTATTCAGAATAGTAAAATAATCCTTTTGGATGGTGAAATTCAAAAGACTAAATTTATTAGTTAAATGAGATAAAGTTTAAATGACTCTTTCTTCATAAAGCATTTATAGCGGATACTCTTTAAAATGCATTTCTCTTAATGGTTTCAAAATGTCCTTCCTCAGGACTCTTGTAAGGGAGGCTGAGTTAACAACCTATAATTATGTACTCCTTACTGAGCTGTTAATAGCTTTATAGTCTTTCAAAGAATACACCTGCTGCTCATAAAAACATTTATGTTGCTGCAGAATTTGGCTGTGTTTTACTATTTGCAGTGACCTTGTAGAATACATACTGATCTAATTTTTAGGGGCAATAATAACAAGGATAAATGGTATGTATTTATTCACTTGAGTATATCAATGGAAAATTTTGAAATATTTGATTAGTGTAAATTCTGATATTTTAAAAATATTTTCCATTATTGCTTTTAAATTGGTAAATATTGTACACCGTGGGTCTGTTTAGATTTTTATTCTTCAAATTTTGTTATCTGAACTTGTATATGTTGTAAAATTTTAATATTTATTGTGTGTATATTATTTAGATATTCATGATTCAGGTACTATTGGAAATATCAACTGTTCTGCAGCATGATTGAAAAAAGTATGAAATGCAATTAAGTTAACATTTTCTTAAACTTTCAGTAGCAGACAATCTTAAAACTACAATTGGAAAAAAGTAAAATTTTAGCTGAAGAGGTGTTTTGCAGTTTTTCATAGTTGAAAGCAATATAAATTAATTGTTTTCGTTAAGTTTCAATTGGAAAATGCAAATTGCTGCTAGAACGTGTGTTTGATCCTTCCATTTCACACAAGGACATTTAAAGAAGGCAATCAATGCAATCATTATTTCCATATGTCCCTTTATTCTTGTGATTTATTTTTGTATAAACCACAGCCGGTGGATGGATTAAATAATTCTGTCCTGTCTAATTTAGTCATACTGGAATGTATGACTAACTTCTATTGTCCATAATTCCTTGACAATTTCCTATCTGGTTAATGATGCATGATAATTATAATTTTTAACTTTATATTCTAAAACATCCATCATACAGTCCTGCAGCAGACTTCAACTGTTGATTAGAACAGAAGCGAAGGTTCCTTCTTTGCTGTCACTTTTCAGTATGGCAAACAGAGGTAGCTGCCAGATATATTATCCCTCTTTGGCTCCTAAAATTTGCAATATTCAAGAATTATTCTGCTGTATCAATGACACCTATACTAATAGTAGTCAACTGGTCATACCCACAGGTACAGATAGTTTGTTAATGTTATATCCCATGAAACTGTAAATCAGGCATTGAATAAGACAGGAAAAGCAGCTAATGTCTGCTCTACAATCTAAGACACCAGGTGAGATAGAAAATTTGCTAGAGACTGCAACATGTGGGAACTAGTCGTGTTTTCCTTTCTCTCCTTCCCTCTTTTTACCCTTCTCTTTCCACTTTCTCCCTCATTTTTCCTACACTGCCTCCTTCAAATCACTTTCCAAAACTTCTCCATATGGCTACTTGGGCTTCCGCACAGCTTTTCAGTTTCACACTGATTATATTTCTTAGATTACAACACAAAACGTCAAGAAAAATGTGGAAAATGGATTTTCTTAGAGGCTGAGTCAGGAGCTGACAGCTCACCACTTCTATTCTACTGTAGAATAGACCAGATTTAAGAGAAAGGGATATAGATGGGCATTTTCAATAAAAGAAATGTATCAGAATTTGCAACCATCTTTACTTTGCCATACTAGCTTATTTTAGGCCATTGTATTACTACATTATTTGCCGTAATTCTCATTTGTATTAATTTAAAAATAAGTTTTTTTCATTACTCAGTCAAAACAATTTTATTAACTTGACTATATACAATATTATAAAATTTGAAATGTGTTTAAATAATTCTATATTGGAAATACTATAGGGTGGACATTTTCTAAAAGTTAATCATGCAAAGTTAATTCATATGAGTGAATCAGAAGAACAAAAAAAAAGTAAAAACATGCTGAAAAATTAGGAACTCTTACAAATTCTTCGAAATTCTTTAAATCTGTGCTGTACATTGTGTTCTACCAGTTTATTTATAAGAAATAAATGATATAAATCAAACTACCCATATGTGAAAATGAGATTTCTGAATATACAAGGAAAAGACATCCATTACTAGCAACTCTAAAGCCCATCTTTTAAAATAAGCAATTTTTGTGACCACTGCAAAGCAGAGACTTATTTATAGTGGTTAGATTAACTTTTACCCTAAATTTTACATATTGTTTCATTGAAATAATTTTTTCTTTTTAATACGATTTCAAACTTGTTGGTGTATATGAGTAAATATGTTCAATGTTTGTTAATAAGGCAGACTAGTATAATGTTTCTAGGAAGTGAGCTTACTTTGCTTTGAATTATTCTAACTTACATTTAAAAGTATCTGCAGGCATTTTTTATATTTAAACATTTCTTTAGTTTCAGACAACCTCATTGGGATCAGAAAATTCTTTTGTGTGGAGTCGCAGTCTGAAGTATGCTATCAGTTACTGCAGTTTATTTATTGGTATTATATTCTCTCAGTAATGAGGTCTTCAGTTAACATTTGCAATATTTTGATGAATCTGTTTGTTTTATTTTATTTCATTATTTATTGCAAACCTTGAGTTGTTCATTTGATGCACAGATAATGTTCTCTGATAAAATTAAAAGATCAATGACTGAGATCATTGCCTGAAAACACTGGCTTATTTAGAGCATAAAAGGACACTTTTCAAGCTAACACCATATCACATCAAAAGAAGCTTTAAAATCTCATTTTGGGAGAGCAGGACCTGTATCACTTGAAACTTGATTTGTAATGTGTAGTTTTGTAATTCAATCTCAATAAATACCTTTGTTTTGTCATCATATAACAGGACTCAAACGCAAAAAAAAAAAAATTTTTTTTTGGTTTCACTATAGGAACAAAAGACATTTAAAAAGGAAAAATAAAAATGAAAAAAAATCTTCAAAAAGTGTTTTCTCCCTGTTCCAAATGAGACTAAGGAATTCTCATGCTTGCATTCTTAAGCGAATATCTGATTTCTCTTCACTGTAAGAGGTAGTTCATATATGAAGATTTCTTATAGCTGATTTGTAAAATTTAAGACTTTACCTGTATTCACAAATGATACTATTGGTTGCTAAGATTTTTCTACAAAATATTTTCTCATCCTACTGGCATTCTCCCTGACTCTGGTAAAGCTACACTAACTTTACTTTCCTTATTATTTTACTTGAATATCTCAGAAAACAAAACAATTAAGACACACTTGGAAATCAGCCCACCTGCATTTACAGTATTTGTTTAATTTTCAAAGAATTTTTCAGGCACAGTGCCTGCCTGGCAAGTGTGAGGTCATGAGTTCAAGTCCCAGTATAAAAAAAAAAAAAGAGTTTTTCTTTGCCATGTTTTATCTTATCTACCCTATAACCTAATTCACACTATAAATTTTTTTAAAATGGAAAATTTAGTTGCTTTAAAAATATTATTTCCTCTAGATTTACTTTTTTGGAAATTCACATCCTGTAGTTTGGTAAAGTTAATGAAAGAACCACTCTGTTTGACCATGTTGTTATAGTAATTTAATTTTGAAAATGTTCAATTTGACATTTGCAATACAATTTATATTTTCAGGAATCATGGTCCATTCATATTTCCAGAGGTACTTAATGATTTTTTCCTCTCTGTGACGTTTATTGCTAGCATGCTAATTTTTATGATAAGATTGCCTTAGCCTATCTTTTATGTAGATATTTTGCAACAGGTCCTAAATTACTACTATCAGTAGGAACTTCTAAACCTTTTTGAAAATATTCAGTTTAAATTTACTGTGTTTCTAAAATATTCTTATACTGAATATAAATTTTCCTTTTGATTTTTTCCCTTTTTAGATAAAATAATTTTATCTTCAATAATTTGTTAAACATGAACTTTTTATGTGCTCATGTGTTCTTTGCTGTTAGTATTTCCTGCTTTTTCTATGCATAAGATTCTTATCAATGAATTTATACATGATTTAAAAATTCTCATGAACTATCTAAAACCTTAAGAAAAAATGACAAAATTAATATTGTTGCTTGCCTATAACATACTTTTAGGAAATACTGAGGAATTTTGGAATGAAGTGATTTTCTTTAGGGGCAATTATTCAGTATTAAATGTTTCATTTTTACTTGAACAGCTTTATAAATGTGTATGGAGTGGTAGTGCACAGAAGAAACACCAATATCCTGTCTATGTAAAGGTCGGTTAGAAAAAGACAGAGGGGAAAGCTGAAACTGAATAAATACTAAGAATAGGTAATAAAAGATATTTCAGCATAAATCTCAGGGTTTTTCTAAAGCATGAACTTTTGTAAAATACTTTTTTGGCAAATAAAATCTTGGATGTTTTCCATACTATTCTTAAGGAAACAAATCGAATATATGACACAGTATTATTGCATTTTAATTATGGAAGTATTATAATAAAAAAGAATCACATTTTTCACCTCTTATTTTAATTATCATTAATTTATACAAACTAATTATGAGATTGCTATAATAATATTTAAGAATTTAAAAGCTCAGTATACGGAGCAATCAATTACTAATTTCTTCATGCTGTCATTTGAATAATGTATGAGAGCCTATAATATGGTAATAGGTACAGACATACTGTCTTAGCAATGTGAATATAAAGACTAACAGAGAAGCAAAATACCTACAAAATTTTTGAAGGACCTCCATAGAATCCGTAAGGTTACTTTAAAGCATAAACCTATTGTTGCCCTGGATTAAGTGCACTACCTATTGATAATTGCTCTTAAAGTTAAGAAGTAATGTTATATTACATGTGTCCTGGAGCCTGTGAAAGAATTTTACATATTGTTTTACTTCATCTGACCATTTGAAACTAATGTCACCATCTCAATTTTCATAACTGACACTGACTCCAACTAGTAATCTACCAATCTCACCTGTTGGTACTCATGTAGCACTACATTAAAGGTCACCCAATAATCTTGCCACTACCTGTCAATAAATATAATTACTGTTTTACAAATTTAATTATTTATTTATAGGTTATTTGTTTCTTGAAGATCAGTTATTATCTTTAATTTCATGTCAGTATTCTTTGATCATCAGGTGTTCTTCTATGCCATCTCCTTATATTGTTCAATATTTAATCTTCAGGGAATGCATTTAATTTTAATTTTTGGTGAAACAAGACACACATTGAATGAAATATATATCAAAAATCATGAAAGCATGTTCAAAGTGATTTGTGGTTATCTCCTATTTTGGATTATGGGGGATAATCAAGAGTTGATTGTAGTAAATTATAGCCATACTATGCTAAATGATACTTCTCCACAAGTGCAGTCAGAAAGTACTTGTGTATTTAGAGTTGCTACTTCTACATTTTTCTTACTTATGCATATTTTAAATTTTTGTAATAGCAGTGACTAATTTTTATGTAAGGGAAATATTTTAGAACATCTTATCCACTATGCTATGTTAAACCATTTTACCATTGAATTTGACCCTTTTCTTCCTCAAATTATAAATTCCCTCTTTAAATGAATGTGAGAAAAGAAAGCAGCTTCCTTGTTTGCTTGTCACAGAACGAAATTATGAATTTCAAAATGCAGAATTCAAGGCAGAGGACAATCCCTCAGCCTCAGGTAGGCAAGAATGAAGAAAGCTGAGGTTATTCAATTTCAGTGCAATTTCTCTACCTGTAGCTCCTTATCATGGATTCAATCAGCAAGGAAAAGAAATCTAAAATCATCCTTATCTCTGGGGCAATGGGCTCTTACCCCTTTCTCTTTGCTGTTGGGTATATACAGGTGTGGTCACAGAAGAATCAGTGTGAGCTGAAAGCTAGCCCAAGTGCCTGCACTGTAACAGCAATTTAAGTAATCCAGTCCCAGTGATTTACACCTAGATCTACACCAAAAACACATTATGTTTCTAGTTTAGATTTTCCTTTGTGAGTATTAATTAATAGACATTTACCAAATATTGACTATGCATCCAGCATTCCTTTGATTTTTTTCCCTTTTGGTTTGCTTTATTTTTGAGAAAAATATAAACCACATTGTTGAGGAACTTCACATGTAACTGGAGATATACATATTGACATACATTGAAATAACTACAAGAGGACACCAAAAAGTATAAATTTTAGTGCTATGTCCTGGTCCGACCTAAGGTATGTAGAGATTATTATATTCAAGAAGTATAGTAAAAAGACAAGACAAGGACAAGAAAATATTCTTCCATGTCATATACATCTTCCTATCAGGCCTAAGTCCGACAAGACATTCAGTTCTGAATCATCAATGGATTGACCCACTGGTGAGTACAGTGCTCCCATGATCCTCTCACCTTCCAAAAGCCCCCACTGTGAACACATGAAACTTTTGGGAGACATTTTAGGTCTAAAACATAGGAGTCATCATCTTTAGAGAACAACGTATGTATATCCTATTTAACATTGTACTATATTTACACCCTTTGATTCTGAACACTTTTTTACAATGTGTATAGTGTATGTAAATAGAAACTTATTTTAATATATATATATTTATTTCAAATATATATTTATTATTGGTTTATATGTAAATATATATATATTATCTGCATATGTTTATTTCATATATATATATATATATGTGAGAGAGACAGAGAGAGAGATGCATATGCACGTCAACAGTGTCCTGTTCTATTAAATATCTGGAAGCTAATGTTACCACTTTGAGCACCTTTTATAATTGTGAAAGCCAAAGGTAACTTGTATTAATTTCATGGTGTCTCAATAAATTTAATATTAAAATATGTATACAAGTTTTTCTTTTCTTGATATTTTTGGTGGCATATTACACTGAAGTTCATTGTTATTAAATATGTTTGTTTCACAACTGGTACCATTTTCTGTGCTTATCCAAGGACTCTGCACTATGTGAGGACAGATAGTGCTACCTGCTTTACTTGCAACCAGCAAGCATTGCTTTATGCCTGCCACCCTTTTGGGTCAATGAACCTCCTCTGCACATTCACAGATCGATGTGCTTTGCCACCTGTTGAAGTTACATCTTAGGTCATTATTTACTGCCTGACAACTTGTCTTGATCCAGAGCCATTGCAGGCAATTATTCTGCATCCCCTACAAGGAAGTTTTTAAAATATTATGTTTGGAAATCAGTGAATAGTTAGAATTGTTTAGTTTAGATAATGCATCCTATGAAAACATAGAACTATAACCATTGCAGCACTTAGGGTGAAAGTGGTAAACTTAAATTATATATTTAAATCAATGTACTTAATAGTTACTAAGCACAAGGCATAAGAAATTAAAAGATAACAATATTAGCATAAAAAATAAAGAGACAAAAATACGCATTTATAGTAAAACTAGATATTAAATTCAATTGGTAACAAAGAAACAATAGAGAGAAATGAAGGCAAAAAATTGGTTTCAAGCACTGGAAAGCTTGACTGTCAAAAAAAGGAAAGTTTAAACATAAATAATATTAAGAGTGGAAGAGCCGAGTATGGTGGCCCACACCTTTAATCCCAGCACTCAGGAGGCTGAGGTAGGAGGAGCATTATGAGTTCGAGGCCCACTTGGGCTACAAAGTGAGCGCAAGGCCAGCCTGAGCTACATAGTGCAACCCTGCCTCAAAAAACTAGGGCTGGGAGTTTGGTTCAGTGGCTTAAGCGCCTGTCTGGCAGGTGTGAGGCTGTGAGTTCGATCCCCAGTGCTTGAAAAAAAAAATATTAAGAGTGAAAAGGCAAATTTTACTACAGAGTCAGCAAAGACAAAAGCCATAAGAAAATATTTATGAACAATGGAATATATTGCCGGTATAGTTAACAACATACATAAAATTGTGGTTTAGATTAAAGACGCTCCCCCAAAACTCTCCTGTGTTTGGAAGGTGGTTGGATCATGTGGGTACTATACTCTACAGTGCACTCATCCAGTGATAGGTTTATAGCCAAATGTACTGTTAGGAGCCAGGACCTGGTTGGAAAAAAGTCACTGGGAGCATAACCTGGAAGGATACGTTCTTGTCTCCAGCCCCCTGCTTCTGTCTTGCTTCCTGACTACCTTAGGCTGAGCTGTTCCTCTGCCAGGCTCTCTTACCATACTATTTCTGTATTAGAGCCAGCCTACTTTAGATTAAACACATGGGAAACCATGAACCAAATAAGCCTCCTTTCCTTTAAGATGGAGTATTTTGCAGTCAGGTATTTTTCCCAGCAAAGACTAAGCAACTAACATAAAAAAATTTTGAGAGATGTGTGGGTACTGTGACTGTATCTGACTGTGTAGTTCAGAAGGCTTGGGAACTGGTTTATGGAAAGAGTTAGGAAATATTTGGAAATGCCAGCTAGAATGTTGTGAGCACTGCTTGATGTGCAATACTGGTCATGGCTCAGAAAGGAGAATGTATAGGAATGGGAAGAGTAAAGACCAAGATCAGGAGGTTTCAGTTGGCAACAAGAATTCCATTGGCTGTTGGACTAGAGGCATATGAGTTGTGCTCTGGCAAAAAATTTGTCTACATTTTGTCCATGTCCTGAGACTTTATGGAAACCTGAGATTAAGGGCAGTAGACTAATTGCTCTGGCAGTAAAAATTTCAAGGCAATCCAACATTAACACTGTGGCATGGGTATTGCTGGATGCTTTTAGGTTGACCTAGAAGACCCCACCCTTTACAGATTCAAGGGTATAAAAGAGAAATGCTTTGAGAAGATTGCACTCATTCAGGACTGTATAGGAAAGTGTTTCCACAAGTTTAGCCATCTAGGCACTCCGAGGCTGCTGCAGCAATGGTTCAGGAGGACTTGCCTGCTGCAGTAGCTGGTGGCAGACTTTGTTCTCATCCACATGGTGCTGGTTTTTCAGGCATGCAGGATGTAACAGTTGTAGGGTCACAGAAGCTTTCACTTAGATTTCAGAGAGGCTAGGCAGTGGGACCGTAAGAGGATATAGTTAAGCTGAAAAGAGAGAATCCAAAGGTGAAGTACAGACACCAAGAATTTGTGGATACTAGGAACATGAAAAGTCTCCTGAGGAAAGCTTCATGGAACAAGCAGAGTCAGCTCAAGAGAAAAGCCATGGGGGTAACAATGGACTATGCTACAGAGGTCAGTTAGCCCAACCCCTTGGGAATTTACATCTCACCACAACATGCCCAAGTTTTTGGACATAGGGCTATAGGACTCAATGTTTGTCCCGGTGGATTTTGGCTTATTTTGTTCCCATTTCTTTCTATTCCTCACTACTCCACTTTGGAGTAGTAACATTTACCCCGTGTAATTGTACATTGGAAGTATTGAACTTGCTTTCTGATGTTTATAGGAGCTCACAGCTAAGAATTTGACTTGAGTCTCAGGAGATTTTGGAAATAGACTTTTCAGAAATGCTGGAACTGTTAAGATTGGTGACACTTCAAACTGGACAAAATGCATTTTGCATAATAAGATGAACATAAGTGCTGTTAGAGATCAGTGTTGAAAGATTGTTGTTTAGATCTAAAATGTTCCCCAAAAGTCTCATGTATTTGGAAGGTGGTTGGGTTATGGGGATCCTATACTCATCAATGGACTCATCCACTGATAAGTTCAGTGACTGATGTGTTGATAGGAGGTAGCGGGTGTTGAAGTTGAGTCAGACATTGGGGTGTGGACTGGAAAGGTGCGCTCTCATCTCTCTTTTGTTTTTGGCTTCCTGGCTGCCATAGGGTGAGGAGCTGTTCCTCTGGCAGGCCCTTCCAACACGCTATTTCTGCTTTGAAGCCAGTCAACTTGAGACTTATCCTACTAGAAACCATGAGCCAATAAACTTCTCCTTTAAGTTTCAGGTGTTGTGTATTTCATCCCAGTGATGGGGAAATCTGACTAAAACATGCATCGTACAAATAGATAGTTCCATTATAATACAAACTTATGATACAAATTCCGAAGAAGGATGTGTACATATTATGTTCGAATATGTTCAGAATTCAGTCTGCCAGAGAGAATGAAAAGATCTAGAAAGTTCTGTGTAAAGATATCTACCTAGTGACAGGTACTTTGAATTGGAGTTGATGTGTCAGCAGAAAGGCAATTAGTTTAAGTTCTGGGATAATAATATCCTACACTTGTCATGGGTAAAAGCTGACTTGGTTTTCCAAAAGCTTAAAAATACTAGGAGGACCAGGTGCTGCTATTGTACTGTGCAAGGAACTCGACTGTTTCTTTCTGAGCCTTCTTCCATGACAAGCTAGCAAGTGGCAAGATGTATGACGTGGCAGCAGTTGCCGTGTTGTTGAGTGAGTTAGGCTGAGGAACCATTTAAGCAAGCACACTGCTTGATGATTTTTATTCCAGGGATGTTAGCTGTGAAGGCACTTGTGTATAGAAGAGCAGAAAAAGCAAGACTGCCTATTAAAAGTATTCTTTACTTCCTATAACTTTTCTGAGTAGTAAATTACTACTCAGCTATGTTTTAGTGAAACAACAAACACGTAGTTATTAATTATTATGGGGCCAATTTAAGAGTAAACATTTGGATCTGTAGTTTATTCTGTGGGGATACTGCTCAGTTCTTTTTTCATTGTTTAACAATTCCTCTCTCAATCATCATTTCATATTGAAAAACAGCACTCAAAATACAGCATAACTCTTATGCTAAGAACATTCTAAGAAAAATAGAATAGTCTAATCTTACATATGAAGTTGCAAACTCCATGCTTGTAAATTTCCATTAGAAATAGTATAATTTATTCTAGTGGTCTATAAACAACTCTCGCATAACTTGACTATATAACCTCCTTAATTATAAGGCCTTATTATTATCAATTTCCTACTTTCAACCCTTATCAGATGATTATAGCCATCAATGATTTATAAATTTTATTTCCTTGAGTTTTCTGCTAGGTGGATACTTATTTGCTTTGTACTCTCAAAATTAACTAGAAATGTATGTAAATTGCAATTTTACTGTCTTATCTATTTAACAGTATAATCGCTATCATTAACTCATCTTTAATTCATATTTAATAAGTAATATTATTATTTGGGGCATATGTGGAAAATTCAATTCCTTAGTTAGATGCAAAATCACTATATAATATATAAAATTCTGACCCATCAGGTTTAAAAATGATCCTTAAGAACTTTTTTCTCAAAAGTAGCTTAAGGGAAATAGTTTTCATAATTCTAAATCTTAAAGCACCACCAATAAATATATGTTGGTTTGACACATTATCTGTATGCATAGATTTTTATAGCTTTGTTAGTCAGGAAAATCTCAACAAGAGAACAAGCCAAACCATAAAATAATTTTTCTTGTTTTTTATTGGCATATATTTGTAATATATGATATCTACTTTATTTTGGAGGTATACATATATATCGCGATAATTTTAAATTTTTTTCCCTCTTTCCCTTTTCCCCTTCTGATTTCTTCTGAAATCTTGATGTGAATATTATATATAATTTAAGCATCAAATGAGTGATTTAATTAGTGAGTTTAAAAGTTATTTCCACTGCTGAAAATTTCTACCATTCAATTTATGAAGGAAAAAATTAGAAATTAACTTAAGAACCTGTGAATCTAGAAGAGCTTTTCATACAAATACAGATTTACTATCCCTTGTGCAAAATTCTTGGGACCAGAAATTTTTTCCATGTTTAGGATTCTTTAGGAGTATGAAATATTTGCATATATATGAGGTATCTTGGGAAAAGAACCCAAGCCTAAAACAAAATTCACTGAAGTTTCACATGCACCTTATGCACAAAGGCTGAAGGTAATTTCATACAATATTTTTCATATACCAGAGTTCTGATTGATATATCATATAAGACCATTGTAAAATTTTCCGCATGTGACAATGTGTTGGCATTCAAAAAGTCTTATTTTGGAGCATCTCAGATTTTCATATCGGAGACTCTCAAGCTTAATTTTTTTCAGATACCCATTATAAAGAGATTGATGATAATTTGATAATATAAAAGCTACATTAAGTTTAATTTTTTCCCATCATCAGCATTTTCTTCTTTTTCATTATTGGAAAAGTGAGTTATTGTGTTCTGAGATGGATGTCAAGCCCACGTGAACAACCCCAGCTCACTAGATCATTCAAAATGCCTAGCAGATCCACTTGCCTTAGTGAAAGGAAGTGGTTTGGCAATTAATGTATTGCTAGGAGTCCAGCAACCAAAGCTCAGGCCTGCATCTGATTCTGTAGGCGCTGCACATCTCTCAAACCTCCCTGTGTCTTCAATGCTCTTTCATGAGCAGATTATATTAAAATCTATCTTACAATCACTATGTAACTTGTAAAAAAAAAATCAACTGTGCTATCTAGGGAACAGTCAGTTCTCTATCAAGGAAAAGCTTACACCATTTTATTTCTTAAAATTGACTCGACTTCTGTTATTCCTGCTGGGGGAACCACTTATCTAAAGATCAAAGTACTTCATTTCAGGATAAAAGATTTCAAACTTTAAAAAGCAATTAATTTATTTTTTCTTTCACCCACAGGTCTACCCACGGATAGCGCCGGCATTTTGGCACTACCTGCGGGTAGAAGTGAGTAGCGGGTACTTGAATTCTCCCAACTTTGCTCCCTGCACTCTGCTGGTGTGGTCTGATCCAATGTGCCCATTTTGCTCAAGATGTAACTGCCATTCTGTGTAAATGTGCTCTCATGCCACCGCTATTCCTTAGAGTTGAACAGGAACATCTGAGGTGTGATTAGAATATACAGCAAATGTTCAAATTCTTAACACTTTATTTCAGTAAAAGACACATTGTCATTAATTCCCTTCAAATACTTCCCCTCACTTTGAACTCACTTACCCTATAGTTCTTGCCACTTTCTGAAGCAGTTCTGGAAGTTCTTTTTCATGACTGTCTTTAGAAAATATGTTTAAAAAATACAGCGAGTGCTGCTGCCAACTACTATCCAATGGAGAGGCAGGACCATAGGATCATTAAACTGTGGCTTCATCCACCAGATCTGGCATCACGGGACTTCTCACTCTTCCCCAAAATCACAATGACCACGAAAGGTAAATTTTTGAATCCATACAGGACATCTAGGCCGCCATAATAGTGTAACTAAAGACACAAAAGAGGACTTCCAGAACTGCTTCAGAGAGTAGCAAGAAGGATAGGATATGTGTATCCAAGTGAAAGGGAGTATTCTGAGAGGGATTAATGGCAATGTGTCTTTCACTATAATGATTTTAAGTGTTCACCAAATTTTTGATCACACCATATAAATCTCCAACAGTAGAAGTGTAGTTTACATAAGAATAATCATCTTCCCTAACAAATTTCCAAACCTGGATCATATCATATACATAGCAACGATAAGCAATTAAATGCTAAACTATGTAAACACATGCTTATACCTCTTTTTAATGAATACTTTTGATATTCAGAGCATAATTCCTCAATTTAACTTCGGAATGCCTCTAGGAAAAGGTAGGGTCACATGGCTGGCTTCATTTCCTTTCTCCTCTTTTCTGTCCCCCAGGAGCATGAGCAGCTCACCTATTCCTCCACAAGGTCCAAGGCCCCCAGTGTCATCATCACGGGTCTCAAGCCAGCCACCACGTACATATTCCATATCCGAGTGAGGACGGCAACAGGATACAGTGGCTACAGTCAGAAGTTTGAATTTGAAACAGGAGATGAAAGTAAGTTTTACACAAGGATATGAAGTAAGATATAATTTAGGACCATTCCAATTTGACCTGATGTTTTAAAACAAGGTTTCCCATAGCTTTTCCAAATGGCATTCAGTTCATGTAAATACTTAGGCAATCATTTCAGTTAATATTTTGGTGCTATCGTTAAATGCTTTCCCAAAATAAATGTCTTACCACAATCATACCATGGCCCAAATATGTCCCTTTATGCGTAACTCATCACTCACACTATTTCAGAGAATCTCAAAGGACGATGTTAACATAATTTTGTTCATGACTCCAAGAATCAAAATATAATTCTAATGAAATTTGAAAGAGAATAAAGCCATGAACAAATAATTTTAGCAATTAGTTCAAAATTGTGTAGTTTGAATTTGTTATCACAGATCAATAAAAACAGTGGTCAAGGGACACACTCCACTGAAAAATACATTATAAGTTTAAATATAAATATATGGGCTTAATTAGAAGCACATTAATTTTATAGCCTCAACATACTTAAAACCAAAAGAGTAAATGGAGTGAGGTGTTCCAACATTATGTAACACAGGTTTTAAAATCCAAGTTCAGCTCTACCTTTGAATTCTTTTTGGTTTGGAATATTACATTTTTCTCCTATTTTGAAAGATACGATAGGTTACTCTTTCTCTATAACTGCATGGAAAAATTAAAATTTCATCACTGAAATGTAACACCTATACAATAATTCAGGATTTGCAAATGTATTGTAATAATTTCTTATAGGTAACAATAGCTACTGTTTATTGGGTCCTTAATAAATACCTGAAACAATGTGAACTATTTTTTGAACTATTTTATATGAATTGTCTCATTCAAACCTTTCAACATCCATCAAGACATGTATTATTTTGATAATTTTACTTACAAGAAAACTAAAAAGTTAAGTAATTTGTTCAAATTCATGCAACTGGTAAGAAGGCTAAGCTAAAGTTTAAAACTGAAGGCTATCTCTTTATAAGGCCGAGTATATTAAGTATGCCATCACCCACCTCAGTCCTATTATTACAAAGTACTAACCATAAGACCATCAAACAGGCTACACTTTCTCCAATTTGTCCTTTCCTGGCAGGGATGCTGCTTAGATTTCAAATTCTGTAACAGAATTTTGTTGCTGCTATTGTTGTCATTAAATTGGTGAAAAAACTGATCCAAAAGTATCTTTTATTACAATTATATCTAATAAAAATTGTGGGCCAGGGACACAGCTCAGTGGCACAGTGTCTGCCTGGCAAGAGCAAGGTCTTGAATTCAATTCGTTGTACTAAAAAAAAATCTTAGCTTGAATTTAAAAAAGTGCAAAAGTGGTGAACAATTTAAATTAGAAGAAACACAGTTTAGGGAAAGAGTAAACTAATGACTAAAATGAATGCTTGTGACCTGGATTAAATTTAATAGCAGTGTAGTCATTTATAATCCTGTTATGGATTAGTGACTTCTCAAGCTAGGATTTCAATTATTGGGAGTAAAGCGTGATGATCACAAAAAATAAATCCACACTAAAATCTTTATAAAATCATCCAAAAAGGGTCCTTACAATGTTCTGCTGACTTTTTCCCTAACTAGATATTTAGTCATAGCCTAAGTGAAAAGTAAGGTCCAAAGAGAGTTTGGTGTAAGAGACAAATCACTGTATTTTGCAGGCTCTGTCTAGGAATTATATTGTTTATTTTAAAATATATTATTAGTTACCAAAAATTTTTTGAATAGCCTGAAAAAGTTAACAGGCTCTCAGTTTTCTTATTCTATTTCACAGATGAAGAAATTCACCTAACTTTTAAAAGTCTGACTTTTTTTAGTATTGTATTATTAAGTTAGAAATGCACCCTTAGATAAACTCATTACACTAAATCTAAATAGGTCATTTGGGTCATTTTCTTCTATGGAAGGAAATCTAATTTAGTAAAAATAATTTCTGTTTGCAATATTAAAAATTTGATTTTATTTCAACCGTAACTGTTGACTTGTTTAAATGTCATAATTTGAGGACAAGAACTCTCTCAGATGTTATTTAGAGACAAACCTCCTTCCTTGGCTAAAACATCCCATACTAGCTAAGGACTCAGTAAAACATGTATTCGGTCAACAAAAAACGTATAGTTCACTTAATATGTACCATAGTCTCTACGAGACCCTGATATTACAAATAATAGTAAGAGCTATAGCTGTTGTTTTCATAAAATTTACAACCTAGATTTGTGGAAAGAAAATGGTGATTATTTAAAATACTAGGTTGTTGACATGGACCATCATGAAGATATATGAAAGACAGTAAAGAGAAGGGGCCCAAATTCAGCACCAATGGCTTATGTAAGGCTTCTGGGGAACGAGAAGCTGGGAGTGACAAAGGAATGACAAGGCACTAGGGCATAAGACAGCATAAAAAACACCTAACGAGGGGGTAATTTGGTATGGCTGCAGTGAGGAGACACAGATGATAAAGTGGTTGCAGACAAAGGTGGAGAGTTACCCAGGGACCAAGTTCAAGGTGTTCTTTTAGCCATGTTGAGGTATTAGCACGTATCCTGAAGTTATTAACAACATAGGATTTCAGTTAGTGAGTAGCTTGACTAATAAAATGTGCGTAACTCTAATGATGAGCAGTTTACATACATTATCTCCTTCATTTCCAATAAGGTCATGCTTCTGTTTAGAGACTTTGATTGCTTGACCAAAAACCTGATTACTAATAAGAGCAGGTACAAGATGAGAACCCCAGAATCTCTGACAATGGCAGCAGAAAAGGATGAAATTATGTTCTGAATTATTGATTTGTGAATACCATGAAAGCAACTTTTATTAGAAGGTTCAGAAGACCAAATGTCTAAGAAGAATCTGAAAATCATATTAGCATATACCTGAAGTTTGAGTATATAGAATGCTTCCTGAGTCAATTTATAGCCTAAGGAAAAATCAGTTAAAGAATCATTTTTTTCAATCTGTTTAGCTGTAAATTGCGTTTTTAAAGTATGAGGTATAGACCTAGAAGAGAATTTCAACTCATAATGTTATGCTAAGATATAGACAGGTTTACTATAAATTTAGGAATATGATGATATGAATCCCACTTTAAGGCATCAGTCTTTTTCTCTTCACTCTCCTAGCTTGTGCTTGGGTTTTTGTAGCTTTTGTTATTCAAGTTTTGCCTGAACTTTTGTAATGTCAAATTTATTATTAAGTTCTCTCTCGTGTATTTCAATTAATTAACCAAATTTGTAACAAACACAAAAAGATGAGAAGTAAGTTGAAGAGAAAACACTAAATCCTCTCAAATTTGAGTCTGATTCAAACTTTTTGGAGTAAACAAAATGAAGTAGTGTAAAATTCAATTCACTTCACCTATAACTAATTTTGACTTCATGTAATTTCTAAGTTGCTATCAATCAATGACACAATGTTATAAAATATAAACTAATTCTTTTTCAGAACCATAGTGCTCTTAACTACCTATTCTCTAAATCATAGTGATATCCAAAGAACCGTATGATGACCCATCTTGCCATTTCAGGGCGTAGCTATTTGTGCACTGTCAGTCTATGCTGATGGAAACATTATTATTACCGCTAGACTATTAAACCAGTCTCCTTGGTCTATAGGATTTATCTTTCCCTAACTCTATAGAAAACCTTATCACATATGTATATAGGAAGAGAGAGATTCAGTCATATATAGTCACAAAGTACTTTCTTTTGTGCTTTAATGCTAGTATTTTTGTGTCCTCTAATCTCTTACTAGACATAGGGCATAGTCAAATATTATACCTGATAGAAAATTTATTGAGTGCTTATTGTGTACTGCCTTTCTGCTGGGTACAGTATTAAGTACTACACTTGATCGTCTTCCTCTTTTTTGGGGTAGATTTAATAAAATTACGATGAACTGCAGAATGAGTATTCTAAAAATGTAAGAATATACTCCATGTAACCTTTTATTGAAAAATACATAGAAGTTAGGTTTTAGTTGAAAGCTACTATAATTTTCCTCAAAATTAAAATTAATTTATATAATGCCCAAAGTATAAGCCATAAACTCATACCCTCATACACATTAAGTGTACTACTTCTGGCTCATATGGATGTAACAATAGGAAATGTTTGTTTGTTTGTTTGTTTGTTTGTGGCAGGGTCTTCTATGTAGTTCAGACTGGCCTTGAACTCATTATGTAGACTAGGCTGCCTTCAAATTCATTATGATTCTCCTGCCTCAGCCTCTCAAGTGCTGGGATTATAGGCATATATCACCACCCCCAGCACAACAGAAAATTATAATTGTCTCAATTTTGTTACTATATTTATGGTTATTTTCTGGACTTTTCAAAGGACAAAGAGATGAAAACTTAAAAAGTGTATGCAATAGCCTACAAGTAGCTTTAAAATATTTTATCATTTTAAAGTAATTTGTTAAAATTATACCTATAGTTTTTAAAAGGAATAAAAACAATGTAAGGATAATGAAATCAGATGTTTGTTTATTCAAAGTGCAAATAATAACATTCAAATGTAATTTAGAATAACAAAATAATTTTAGATATACATTTTTTAAACCAAAATAAAATATAATTTACTACACTGTAATTAGCTTGATCCTTTAGTTTAAATACTGTAAAAATAACTTGGGAGCTATCACAGCAGAATCCATAGCATACAGACAAATTTTAAAGAAAATTGGCATTTTATATGTAATAATTAGCAATTCATCCCTTTCATTGCCCTAATGGTTTCTCCAGTGACCCAAAAGAACAAATGCATTGCCAACATATAAGCAGGCATTCCTTTTCCCTGAATGGATTAATTATAACTGAAATTTTAACAACATGTAAATTTTAGATTTTACCTCTAGGCTACATAACACAGTTTTGTTGCACAAAAGCTACATCTGTCAACATTTTAAAATGTATTATTTATCACAAGTCATAATAATTGACTAGGTTCATATCACATAGCCACACAAAATCATCATGACCAACATTAATATGCTAGGCTATAAGTTACTAAAGCACAGTGGTTATTTCAGTATAAATTTTTATGTTATGTATTATACATTTGTACAAAGTGGTATGTAAATACAAACACATGTATTTGATCATTTAATGATTTTGAAAACATCCATAAAATGTAATCATTTTAGTATTGTTTCATGTTTGAACAATTATATTCATTTTAGTAATTTATAGGTGGGACGTAAATCTGCAAATTAAGGGACAATAATATCTCTATTTCTTTCTTCCCTAATGCATTCTTTACATCCCCATTTGACCAATTTTTTATACTCCATTTTATATATGTAAAAAATAGATTGTTGGTTTTTAATTGAAGAAAATATGGATTTCTCAATAAATATTTAAATCTTCCTTCAAATGTAAATAAACAAAATTGACATTATCCTTTTTCTATTTCTTTCAAGTTAACATATACTTTAGGAAAATTTATTCAGAAAATAATCACACTACAAGTTGTCAGTTAAGCTCACAAAATTCTCTTCCTGAAATGTCACTTATCAGTCAAGCAAAAAATGATTACTTATTCCCTAGGACTTTCCATAGTGCAAGGACTTACTTCTTTACTAAGTGGTAAAGTCTTTGAGATCAAGAACTATAGATTATGTATGTTTATATTTGGTAAGATATCATTTAAACAGGTTCCAAAATGCATTGAATCAAATACAGAAAATACATCTTTATAAGCTAAAAATATGAAATAGCATTTTCTCTGCCAGTTCTCAAGGAAAGTATAAACTAACTTATTTGCCACAGATAAGCAATGTTGCTTACTTTACTTTGGGTAAAGTTGGCTTGAATCAAATAGAAACATGATATATGCAATTTTAATTATAAAGTAATTATTAATTTTAAAATTTGGTGATATTTTAGGAAAAGCAAACTTTATCACATTTCCCTCCTTTAAAAAAACCCTCTATTACACCTGATCAAGTCTATTGGTTGACATGCAATATGTACTGCTTCAATTACATAGGATGAAATTAGTTACATCATTATTAACAGCTACCAGTAAGTTTGGAATGATTATTAATGGTGGAGCACAAAACAGAAAGAGGACCAGCTGACCCTGGTGGAGCAATAAAGAATTTAATTAATCAAGCAGGAGGCAGATTTCATATTTATGAGTCCACCCAGAAGAGGACAAATTCCAGTATACAAGTATTTAATTTGAAATAATCTCCAATCAACTGTACACTTTCTATGTTGATAGCCATAACTACGTAAATACAAACCTCAGTGGAAAAGAGTAATCTCCTTGTAGGTGGGTTATGTGAATATAAAGTAGCCTGGCCTATGAAGTAATGATGGTCCCTACCTAGGTACTTCTTCAGCAAACTATAAAGGAAATCCCTGCTTTATTTAGGGAGTTAGCGTAACTTTTAACAATGGGAATCCATAAGAACATAGTATTTGTTGAATCTAATTATGTCACAAGCACTATTCTCTTTTTAAATTTTTTTGAAAAAATAAAACAAAATTTCGTAACAAAATAATAAGAAAATAGTAATACTATGCTGTATATTGTTATCTTCAAAGTACTTACTTAAAGTATAAGATACGAGCATAAAATATTCTCCAAATGATATCAGCACAAATCTTTCTTTGCAATGAACTATGAGAAACTAGTCGTGCACCTTGTATTCTTTATCCTTTTATAGCTTCCTTCCTCTCCCCTTTCACCCACCCTACGTTTAAATCAAATACTGGGATCTCATCTGACTAAAAGGCTTTTGCACAACAAAAGAAATCACCAACAGAATGAAAAGGCAACCTAAAAAGTGGGACAAAATTTTGATCAGTTGACTTTCAGACAAAGGACTTATATATAGAACATATTAAAAATTGAACAAAAATTATACTCTCCTCAAATTTAAAGATCTAATTCAAAAATGGGCATTTTAGATGAACTATACACTTCCCAGAGGATGAACTACAAACAGAAAAAAAAAATTTTTCCTTTTTTTCGGGCTACTAACACACAACTTTTGCAGTCAACAGTGCTTTCCCCCAAGCGATCAGTGTTGGAATGAGGAATTTTAAGGCACTTAGACTCTTTTCACACAAATGTTCACAACTGGCACTAATATTTTTTTCTACTTATTCAACATTCTCACTTCTCTTATTTATCTTGATAATTCCTTCTGATTTTCTACAGAATTATTTTTTATTTTGCCTCCAATTCTTTTCCTTCTCTCAATTAATAATACTCCTTAAAATAGTGTGTCCCTGAATATAAACACAGATTTTCAGAAGACTGTAATCATTTATAAATCATCATGTGTAGAGTGCAGAGAACTATGGAACGTTTTCATGCAGATGTATTAGTGCACATACACTAGGCCAAGTATAATGTTCCTAAGGGGCAAAATGATACAGTTAATATGATTTATTTATATACAAAGGATCTTGATGGAGAGACACTATTTACATAAAAAATGAAAGTTCCCCTTTAAGAGAAATTGCATCTGTAAAAAAAGATACTGTTTCAGTTTTGCCTAGATCAAATAAGGATTTTAAGCAATGAGAACCAAACTTATGTACCATGAGACAGATTGAAGGCCTTAATATGAAAAATATTAAAGATCATAACTTTGCTAAATGGACTGGAAAGAAAATCATTAACTATTAACAGGTACTTAGAAGTTATAAAATGTGCATTCCCAAGTGCAGTGTTACAATTTAGTTCATATCTAAAAGGGAAGCAACAAAAAGAACTGGATATATTTTTCATACATAAGATGTTTTTATTAGACAATAACACAGTAACACACAGAAAAACATGAGTTATTCAGTATATAAGCTATCATGCCTTAACTAGAAAATTTTTAAAATTAGGCCATTTCTTTCTTTCTTTTTTATTTTTTTCAGTGTTTTATCTATGTGTATTCTTGCTTAGCAAATTTCAAGTAAGTAAATGATACCGTATTATTAGCTACAGTCATACTATTCTACAAAGTCATTGTACTCTACCTTAGAATTTCTTCTTCTTCTGCATATGTATTCTAATTATCTCACCCTTCTTTTGGTTATCTCATGCATGTAGTCATAGCAGGCAATGTGCTGAATGCTGGGGATTCGTATGTGTATGTGGTCTCTGCCTACAGGGCCTTCATCATTCAACCACATTACAGGATTACTAGCAGAGCTTCTGCCTGTGTCATTTCCAAGCACTTATTTTAATTTGACTTGATTTCATATGGATTTTCCCCCATTAGGCATCATGTAAAGTGCCAAGATATTCTGTGAAACTATTTGACTTTAAAATATTGCATTCTTCTAAAGACCAAAAATGTTCCTGAGACATTTTTATAGTGGTATTATTTTATTTTAAAAAGCAAAACAAAAAAAATGGTAGAAATAATGCAGAATTTAAAAAAAAACAGTAAGAAATCAACACTAGTTAATATACTACATATTGTTATCTTAGAAGTAGTTGTTCAAGTTACAAGATTGAGGCATAAAAAATGATCAGACAATCAAACAATGATAACACAAACTATTCTTTTTGATGAACTAAGACATTTTAAACTGCTCCAAATTTAGTGAAAGAAATATATATTCTGTGTGCAAATTTGAAATTTATGATTGTTCTTCCAAAAACAGAAATTAGCTTTACTAGCTTACCTTTTTGTTGTTGTTTTGTCTTAGTTTATGTGGTTTTGGTTGTGGTAACGGAGAATGAACCCTAAGCTACATTCCTGTCCCTTTATTTCTATTTTGAGACAAGTTCTCACTAAGGCTTTGAGTTGCCAGGGCTGGGCTCCATCTTGTCATCCTGCCTCAGCCTCCAAGAGTGGTGGCGTTACAGGCATGTGCCACCACACCAGGCTATCAACTTGTATTTTTTTAATGTCACATTTTACTTGTTAAAAGATCATCAAGAGCAAAGTGATGAAAATCTAATTTCTCAGCGTAACCATCTGGAGGCCTATCCAGAACTCCTGGTTTGGTTCTAAACTGTATTTGGTTCCTTACCCTTATCTGTGGTATAATCACGTACTAAGCTCAAGAAGGAAATAGAGTTCTGTGTTGTTCCGTAGGTGTCTCTGCATGAGGAGACCTTCAGCTACCTGTGGAGTGACACACACTGATGATACACAGACATGATTCTGCAATGAAGGATAGAAACACATGATACGGAGCAAAGTTGTCCTTTGAAAGTCACGTACTGAAAGAATGACATATCACACAGCATTGGTTTCTTGTAGAGTTTTATTTCCCACCTGAATTCTACCTGCCTATTAACCTGCCATTTCTCAGAGCAGAAAAAAATTTGAGTTGAATGAAATGAGTTATCAAAATGTCCAAGACAACTATTTTATACAAAACATAAAAATATGAAATATTATGCACCTACATCAACACTTTTTTTATTTAAGCGAAGAAGAAAAAGAAGACATACATAACAAAGACAACAAGCAAAAGAGACAAACAAACAATTAGAGTACATGCACAACAATAACATTGCAGGTTTACAAAACAGGATGATAGAAACTTGACAATGGTTGCAATACTGCGTATTGTTATCTTCAAAATGATATAGATATAGACAAGTAAAACTGATCCAATCATATGAGTATTAATTGTTCTTGCTCGACAACAAATACATTTAGCAGTGTGTTCATTTTAGTTATCTTACATATACATATATACAGATTTATATCTTTTCCTTTTCCCTTTTCTCTTTCACCCTTTTCCCTTCCCAATTACTTTTGCTCTTCGAGCTGCTTTTTGCCCTTATATAGTATTTATCATAGATTTTGAATCATATATACTTTTTCCATTTCTTACACTAGGGAGACAATACGGCATTTACACATGTGGGTTTGATTTATCTCACTTATGAGTATGGTCTCAAGTCGTGACCATTTACTTATAAAAGTCTCAATGCAATCTTTCTTAATAGCTGAGTAGTACTCCATTGTATAAAAATACCACATCTTTTTTATCCATTCTTTGACTGATGGGCACTTGGAATGTTTCCAAGATCTGGCTATTACAAATTGGGTTGCTATAAACATGAGTGCACAGATATCACTGTGGTATGATGTTTTCCATTCTTCTGGGAAAATGCCCAGAAGTGGGATAGCTGGGTTGAATGAGATCTCTAATCCTAGCTTCTTGAGGAATCTCCACACTGATTTCCACAGTGGCTGCACCAGTCTACACTCCCACCAACAGTGGAGAAGAGTTCCTTTTTCCCCACAGCCCCTCCAGCATTTGTTGTTGCTTGATTTTTGAATCTTGGCCATTCTTTCTGGAGTGAGATGGAATCTCAGTGTTGTTTTAATTTGCATTTCCCGAATGACCATTGATGTTGAACATTTTTTCATATATTTATTTGCCATTTGTATTTCTTTCTCTGAGAAGTGTATATTCATCTCAGATGCCCATTTTTGGATTGGGTCCTTGAATTTTAGGGGCCTGATTTCTTTTAATTCTTTATATGTTTTAGATAGAAGTCCTTTGTCTGATGGAC
>RJWM01009577.1:0-67149 GCA_004363535.1 Dasyprocta punctata
AGTAAGTAAAATAGTAAAAGAAAGTAAAAACAGAGAAAGAAGAATGACATTTATCTTGTATATCAACTAATGCTTAAATTGCTACAAAATCAAGGCTGTCACTTGGAAGAATAAATAGGAAACTGAATGTCTAAGGAAGCAAACATGGAGGAAAAGGACACGGATAGGGCAAGACTTTACAGCCCACAATCTATGCTGGGGTTAAAACTTTGCAGTGATGGCACAGTGAATATACAGGTCAACTAAAATATCTGACAAGGACAGCCATTTCATTTTTAGAAAACCTGTATCAAGTTCCATCTGCACAATGTAAAATAGTGACAAGGTATAAGACTGTTTTAATTTTTATTCATATCCACTGTAACTGGGTATTCTGATCAAAATGGAAAGATTTGGAGATACATTTTCTAGGTAACCTACCTGCAACTGCATGACCACATAGTTGAATCGATCATTCCTCCCACAGCCAATAAATCTACAAACATGGTCTTTCCCTGGGTAAAAGAGAAAAAGAAAGAAAACAGTGGAAAAGAATATACTATACTTTTTCTTCTAAAAAATTAACTTCTGTATAGTATTTTATGATTTAATATAAAATATATAAAATGTGTTGAGATCTTAAAGATAGGAAATTTATATTATTCAAAAATTTTATCCTCCCACTCCCAAGATCCTGTACTGCTCCTTGAGTAGTCAAATGAAATTTGTTAAATTAATAAATAAAAGATGAATGAGAGGCCAGGGATACAACTCAGCAGCACAGCACCTGCCTGCCAAGTGCAAGGTGATGAGTTCTACTCCCAGTACCAAAAAAACACAGATGAATGACTGCGGGAACAAATAAATGGTAAATCACTTAGAAAGTAAAAGATTCAGAGGTCATTTCAGATCAACTTGCTCAGATATAATCCATATGAAAGGATGGAAGAACAAGAAATAAGAACTGTGTTAGAAATATAAATCTGCGTTTTAATTTGCTATTGTTGTTTAAGAGAAGGTCTCAAAATAAAAAGAAAAAGGAAAAAAAAGGTCTCACTCTGTAGTCCAGGCTAGGCTTAATTTCACTATGTAGCTCAGGCTGGCCTCAAACTCACAATCCTCCTGCCAGTTTCCTGCGTTCTTGGATTACGGATATGCACTACTACTGAATTTTACATTCTATCACTCCTTATTACATGACTTCAACAAGTTACATACCTTTCTGGGCCTCCTTTATTTAGACAAGCTCAGTGGTTTTTAACCCGAGTTACAAGTATGCGATTTAAAGATGTACTGGCTGGGAAATAAAGATCATACTGGAGCTGGAGCTCAAATGTGAAGGCCTTGGGTTTAATCTCCAGTACCAAAAAAATAAAATATGACAAAAATAAAAACAGTCAGGCATGATGGTGCACCCTATAGGTCCTGCACTATGACAGTCTCAGGCAGGGGGACAGGATATTCAACCTAACCAGGTAATTGAAAGACTTAGTGAAACTTGGCATTGTGGCACACGGTTATAATCCCAGAACTCAGGAGGCTTTGGCAGGAGATCAACACCTCAGCCTACATACACAAGTCAGTGTTTTCATCAACCATGAGTGCTTACCAAAACCATCTGGCAGACTTTTTAAAGATCCCTAAATTCTAAACCAATACCTCTAATCCCAGGACTCTGGAAAGCTAAGAAGGATGGCAAATTCTTCTTACAGGGCAACTCAGTGACTCAGTGAGACTCTGCTTCAAATTTAAAAAATTTTTAAATGGGCTGGGGAGATAGCTTAGTGAAAAGGCCCTAATGTTTAATTGCCAGAATTTGGATTCCTAAACTCCATACTAATTTGGAATTAGTTATAGAATACGAGCATTTCAAAATGCTCTGATAAACTTAATTTAAAAAAAAAAGGAAAAAATACTCTAAATGATCCAAAAGCAGGCAGGACATGGATAGATATTTGAAAGTACTGCTGAGTAATAAGAATCACCAAAAATATTTTTAGATAAAGAATTACATACTACAACAATACATTTTAAAACATCATTGTGGTGGCAATGAAAGTGACACTCAACAAAGGCTAAGCTAGAGACACAAAGGCCACAATATCCTGCGAAGACAAAAACAGTGCAAGAGGTGACTGAAAAATATGCTGAATTTTTTAGGAATTTTTTTTTTTTCTGAGACAGGGTCTTACTATATAGTTCAGAATAGCTCTGAACTCACTATGTAGCTCACAATGGCCTTAAATTCACAGCAGTCCTCTTGCCTCAGCCTTCTGAGTGTTGAGATTACAGGTGTATAACACTGTGCCTGGATCTGAATGCTTAAATTTTTTTTTTTTCAGCACTTGGGATCGAATTCACAACCTTGCGCCTGCCAGACAGGCGCTGAAGCCACTGAGCCAAACCCCTAGCCCTAGTTTTTTTGAGGCAGGGTCACACTATGTAGCCCAGGCTGGCTTTGCGCTTGCGTTGTAGCCCAAGCTGGCCTCGAACTCACAATGCTCCTCCTACCTTAGCCTCCCGAATGCTGGGATTAAAGGCATGCACCATCATGCCCGGCTGAATGTTTAAATTTTATTTATTTATTTATTCTTCTGGTACCGGGGATCAAACTCACGACCTGGCACTTGCTAGGTAGGCACTCATGCTACTAAGCTAAGTCTCCAGCCCTGAATATTTACATTTTAAAAATTATTACAGTAAAAGACCCATTGATATTAATTCCCCCTCAAGATACACCCTCCACTCCCATCAAATACACATATCCCATTGTTCTTGCCATCCTCTGAAGCAGCTCTGGAAGTCTCAAGCGTCTACACAAGGTATGAAAAAAAAATGAATGCTGCTGTTGAGTGCCAATGAGTTGAAACAGCAAGGCAGGCTTGTCAAACCGTTACAGTGGTATTTTTATCCACCTATTCATCAGATCTGGTTCCATGCAACTTCTGGGTCTTTCCCAAAGTCAAAATGACTATGAAAGATAAACTTTTTGAATCAATTCAGGACACTGAAATAAGCCATAAAAGCACAACTAAAGACACTCACCAAAGAGAATTTCCAGAAACACTTCAGAAAGTATCAAGAATGATGGATTAAGTGTGGTCAAAGAAAGAAAGGGAAAGTATTTTGAGGGGAATTAGTAGCAATCTTTAACTGCAATAATTTTTTATTAAAACAGACACTGTATTTTTCCATCACAGCATGAATTATAGAAAAAAGAAACAATAAAATAGCTAAGTCTGAGAAATACGATAGAGGTAGGTTTGTATGATAAATTGATACAATTAAATGAAATTTTGTACCAAGATAAGATAACCTAAAGGTTGCATAGGTAAAGAATATTAGAGTGTTGAGTTCAAGGGTGGCTGAATTGAGTAATTATAATTTCAGGCATTGTACTGAGACAAAAAGACCAGATATACATCAGGGAAGCATTACTGTGGAGGACAAAACTACAAACACAGATGGATGAAAAATAAGAAGTTAGTTTAGTATGTAATTCTGGAAAATTTATGAGTAAAACTAAAAGTACCCTCATGGAAACAGAGGAACAACTGGAGAGATAGGTGGAAACTGAGAAAAAACAGTTCATGAAGCTGGAAGTGATGGGAAGCACCCACTCATAACTATTAGGATTAGGAACCCATGAGTGCATGGAAGGGGCAGAAACTAGTTTACAATGGGGTAAAGAGGAAATGGGGCTGGGTGTGGTGGCACATGCCTGTAATCCCTTGGCACACTTGGGAGACTGAGGCAGGACTATCATCACAGGTTCAAGGCCAGCCTGGACCACTATGTAGCAAGACCTTGTGTCAAAAAAGGGGAAAAAATGAACAAACAAAAACCAGTTAATGGAAAATGAGACAAGGAAGGTAGATAACTTTTGAATACATTTGCTTGTAAAACAAGGAATAGTGGCAGGGCTGCAGCTATCAGGTCAATATTTGGTAGACGAATGAAAATCATGAAACAAATTTTAAAAACTGCCCAATGACTGACTTAAAATATAAATACAATTAAGATTCGTTTTAAGTCAAGCATGGTAGTGCACACCTGTAAACCCAGCACTTGGGAGGCAGGGCTGCTGTGAGTTTGAGACCAGCCTGAAGTACACAGCAAGACCTTGTCTCGAAAATGAAAAACAAACAAACAAAAAAATACACACACATTTAATTAGTTCCCTTATTAATCACTGTTCAAGATTCCACCTTCAGGATGGAGATATAGCCCAGTGGTAGAGCGTCTGCCTAGCACATGCAAGGCCCTCAGTTGAAACCCAATCAACCACCCCCACCAAAAAAAAAAAAAGATTTCACTTTGCCATCATGCAACATTTAAATGCAGTACCTTTGTTATATAGCTATTTCAATCATTTAAAGACAAAAGACTATTCTAGATTTAATTCTTCTTGGAATACCCCTTTTAAAATATCTGTATAAATTATACCCAAACCACCCTACTCTCAAAAAGAAAAAAGAAATTAATGAATCACAGATCCTTGCCTGAGCAAACAAAGCAAAGTAAACTTTCTGGGATTCATCAATATAGTCTCACTACTTTAGGTAAGAGGCAAATGAGTTCTTGTCTTACATTTTAAGGAATAGTATAGTGCTGCTGTCTTGGTTACTTTTTACTCGTTGCTGAGACAAAATACCTGACACCCAAAATTAGGGAAGGAAAGGTTTATTCTTACAGTTTCTCGGGAGTTTCAGTCCATACTTAAGTTGGCTCCAAGATAGCGTGGCATGGCAGGTCTGCCTTTCATGGCAGCCGCGAGCAGCAAGGCGTGCTGGCAAGCGAGAGAGAGAGAGAGACGGCGGAAGGGGAAGACCCACCTTCCCTTACGCTGTATGTCAGCTCCCCCCTGGGCGGGCACAGCGCTCACATTGTCAATCAACAAACCAATAACAAACCAATAACTCAGCCCCATCAAAATTATATGAGGACTTGGGGGTACACTGCATTATCACCCAATACAGCTGCTCTTATACATACACATACAATCGATGAAACTAATACAGTTAGCTCAATAAAAACATACAAATTTCTGGAAGCATGGAAAAATTACAATTTAATTGGGACAGTCACCCTTCACCACCACTTAAAACAACTGCTAAAATAACTTTTATAACAAATGAGTACAAACTGAAACATCAGTCCATGACAACAGGGACTATCTCTTGTTTGGGTGCCTAACAATACCTGACAACTAGTGAAATAATATTTAAAAGAATAAATTAACAAATAATAATGGTTAATGAAGGAAGGAAGGGAAGGGGATGAAGAAGGAATTAGGACGTGTTGTGTACATGTACCAATTCCCCACAAGGAATGTAAACATGTAACACAAACATGTACTAATAAAAATTAAAACTGAAAAAAATTTTAAAACAAAAAACCAAGAAATAATAGTTAATAAAATATGTTTAATGTGCAGGTATTTAATGCTAGGCTCTCTATTATATACTTTACATGTATTTAATCCTTCCAATAATGCTAAGTATTAATATGTCCTCTATTTTTCCGATACAGAAATGGAGGCTCAATAACTGTTTCACCCAAAAGATACAGATGGAAATGATGGAGCAGTTTGGCACTGGGTCTGGTAGTACACACCTATGATACTGGTACTCAGGACACTGAGACAGGAAGACTGCCAAGTTTAAGGCTAGCCTACACTACACATATAGCAAGGTCAACGTCAAGTTGGACTACAAAGTGAGACCATGCTTAAAAAAAAAAAAGACAATGATGAGCAATTTGTTCTAGAGCCTTTGTCCTTAACCACTATTCCAAAAATAATTGAAACAGTTTAAAATCAAGTAACATCAATAAATATTAAAAATAAAAGTGACAACACAGACAAGAAGGCCAAATAAACACAAGTACTAAACTCGAACAAGAAGGCCAAATAAACACAAGTACTAAACTCGATGCTTGGAATACAAGATAAATTAAGTAAGTAGGCCCTCAAGAAGTTCACAGCCCACACATAAATACAGTATGATGAATTCTATAACATTATGAGGTGTACTGAATACACAGACAATTCAAACTTTTGCTGTTGAGGATTTATCTGACATTTAAATCACTAGATTTTAAATTTATGAGAAGAGTATTCTAAGAGAAGAATATTCACAGAGCCATGAACGATCCAAGGCTATAATGGATTAGAGATGATAAGAGTAAAGGGCATGTTGAGACATGAAATATGGGCTGAAGCTTCGTATGCCAATGAGATATAATGTGAAATACAGTAGTCTTCAATATCTGTGAAGAATGGTCCCAGGAACCCCTGTGGATATTGAACTTCAAGGATCCTCAAAGTCTCATATAAAATATCAGAAACCAGGCTTTATGGTGAATGCCTGTAATCCCAGGACTCTGGGAGGCTACAAGGATTATAAATTTGAGCCCAGCATGGACAATTTAAAAAGACTCTCAAAAAAAAAAAAAAAAAAAAAGTTAAAAAGAACTGGGGAAAAGGAAAAAGGACTGGTGTGGTAGTTCAGCTTGAAGGCCCTGGGTCAATATCCAGAATGACAAATCAAACACAGTATTTGCAGTCTACATTCATCCTCCAGCACAAATACTTTAAATCATCTCTAAATTACTTTTGAAACCTAACAGAATGTAAAGGATATATAAATAACTGTCATGCATACTATTCAAATGGGCACATGCTCTACCACTGAGCCATATTCCCCACATTCCCAGTGATATTTTTGTGTTTGTGTGTGTGTGTGTATGAGAGAGAGAGAGAGAGATATGCACTATGAATCAAACCTACAGCCTCAAACATACATGGAATGGAATGATTAAAACATATGGGGGAAGTCTGAATTTTAAAAAAATTACAGCCAGGCATGGTAGAGCATACCTCAAAAAATATTAAAAAATTATAGTAAGACATACTGTCAAGAATGATTTGATAACTGTGTTCAAAGCAAGGGTGACTATTTTGAGTATTCTAAGGGGATTAATGGCAATATGTCTTTTATTGTAATATGTTTATTTCAACATCAACAATATTTTGTGATATACCTTGCTCATCAAAATTTACAGAAATTTCTGTGAAATAAAAATCTGATGATTAGCTAGTGTTAATTTCCTACCGGTTTTTTTTTTTAAATTCTGTATCATTTCTATCCTTTTTTTGTTCTGCTTTTTAAAATAAAAAAAAATCTGATGATAGTGGCACACACCTGTAATCCCAGCATTCAGGAGGCTGAGGCAGGAGGATTGCTGCAAATTCTAGGTCAGCCTCAGCTACATAGTGAGTTCAAGGCCAGCCTGAACTATATAGCAAGACCCTTTCTCAAAAAACAAACAAACCCCAAAACCTCATGTTGTGTCCTCATTCACCTTATTCACCAGATTGCATATTGTGTGACTTCTAGCTCTTCCCCAAACTAAAAATGACCATGACAGGTAAACATTTTGAATCAATTCAGGAGACTGAGGAAGCCACAACAGTGCAACTAAAGACACTTTCCAAAGAGCACTTTCAAAACTGCTTAACAAAGTGTCAACAACAATGGATAAGTATGTTTGATGCAAGTGGAAGTATTCTTTTTCTTTTTTTTTTTTTGTATTGGGGGTTGAACTCACAACCTTGCACCTGCCAGGCAGGTGCTTATGCCACTAAGCTAAATCCCTGGCACAAGTGGAAGTATTCTGAAAGGATTAACGGCAGTGTTTCTTTCACTACAAGTGATTTTAAAAACTTTTAATATTCACCTTATTTTTTGATCAGATCACATATAAATATGTTCTCAACCACTAAGTTACAGCCTTAGCCCTATAATAATATAGTATTAACATATGGCAAAATTTACCAATTTAAAGTGCATGATTCAATGATTTCAGTATGTTCACAAAGTTGCTCAAAGACCACCTCAATTTAGCCAGGCGTGGTGGTGCACACCTGTAATCCCAGCACTCGGGAGGCGAGACAGGAAGAATATTCCAAGTTCAAGACCACCCTGGGCTACAAAGTGAGTTCAAGGCCAGACTAAACTGCATAGTGAGACCCTGTCTCAAAAAATAAGGCTGGGGATTTAGCTCAGTGGCTTAAGCACCTGCCCGGCAGGCATGAGGTTGTGAGTTCAATCCCCAGTACCAAAAAAAAAAAAAAGACCACCTCAATTTAGTAAACTGAATTTTGTGTGTGTGTGTGTAGTCTTGAGAATTGAACCAAGCCCTCATGCATGCTGGGGACTCTACCACTCTACTGAGTTACACTATTGAGTTACACTGTCAGCCTTGGGGGTGCCTTTTAGTCTATCCTTATGCCACTGCCACTTTGAAGTAAGTTTTAAAATTGGGAAGTGTGCATATTTCAATTTTTTTCTTTTGTTTGAGACTGCTTAGGTCACTTGGGTCCTCTGCAATTCGGTATGAGTTTGAGAATCAGCTTATCTATTTCTGTAAAGAAGCCAGCTGTAATTTTGATGGGGACTTCACTGAGCTTGTAGAACAACTTCAATTTCAGAAAAATGCCACTTTACCAATATTAAGTCTTCTAGTGTATAAACACGGGATGTCTTTTCATGCACTTGTATCTTTTTAAATTTTTAATGTCATAGTTTTGACAGTAAAAGTATATACTTCTGTTATATTTATTCCAAAGAGTTTTATTCTTTCCATAATACTGTAAAGGAAATTGTTCTCTTAAATTCATTTTGAACTATTTATTGCCAATGTATAGAAATACATTATTTTATATATTTTACCTAGTAATAATTTTTATTATTCATCTACGAGCTTGCTGTACTTGTTCATTATTTCTATCAGTTTTTCAGTGGATTTCCTTATGATTTTTATATGCAAGATCATGTCATCTGAAAATATAGTTTTACTTTTGTCTAATCTGGATGACTTTTACTTTATTTTCTTGCCTATTTGCCCTGTCCAGAACCTTCAGTACAATGCTGAATAAAAGTGGTAGTAGAAATCTTGGTCTTGTTCCTGATCTTACGGGGAAAAATAGTATTTTACTATGTTAGCTGTGGATTTTTTTTTCATAGATGCCCTTCATCAGGCTAAAGAAATTCCCTTCCACTCTTACTTTGTCAAATACTGTCATCACGAAGATATGTTAGATTTTTATAATTGGGGCTTTGTGCTTTATTTTATTGATATGCTCTACAGAATCAACTGATTTTTCATGTGTTGAACCAACTTGGAATTTTGCAACTATAGTCTCCTTAATCACAGCATATAACCTTACTCATATGTCACTGGTTTCTTTCTATATAGCATTTTGCTGAGGATTTTTGCACCTGTATTCCTGAGTTATCAGCTTATACTTGCCATGGTTTATTTACAGTTTGAGCGTGATGTTTGAGGCTTCATGTGTTCCAATTTCTTGAGTTACAAATTAAATAGGTGGAAACTTACTCTGATCATAGTAGAGTGGGGCCTTGTTATGGTTCATACATTGTGTCAACTTGAGAAGTTTGTAAGTTTAACTAAGAGACTCAGCAGGGAACCAGGATCCTTACTTTGTAAATATAGAGGACACAGTGATTTTGTGAATGCTACACCTGCTCTGGAGGGATGGGGCCTGTGTACAATATAAAGGAGGAAAAGAGGCTTGCCCTTGCCCCTTTCGCTCTGGCTGATTTTGCTTGCTGCTGTCTTGAAGTGTAGCCCCTGTGCCGTGCCACCCTGCCTTGGAGCCAGCTGATTATGAACTGAAACCTCCAAAAACTGTAAGCTAAATAAACCTTTCCTTCATTAACTTTGGGTATCAGGTGTTTTGTCTCAGCAAGGAGAGAAAGTAACCAAGACAGCATTTGGTACCAGAGGAGTGGAGTCTTTGCTATGACTAAACCTGACCATGTGGTTCAACAGCCTTTGGGAATGGCTTGTGGGAAGAGTTTGGAAAGGTTCGGAGATGTCACCTGAATGTAGACCTGGAACGCCTTAGGCTGTTTTGTATGGGAGATTCTGGTCAGAGCTCAGGAGACCAGAAGGCTGACAGAAATCCTGCTGGTACAGTTCAGACTTGGGCGGTTTCTGCTGGGAAGAAGGATTGCATTGGTTGTTGGAGTCCAGATGATGTATGTTATGGCTTGACAGAAAGTTTGTCTGCGTTTTGTTCATGTCCAGAGACTTTGCCTGCGACTAAGAGTAAGAACAGTGGACTAATTAATCTGGCAGAAGAAATTTCAAGGCAGTTGAATGTTGAAGGTGTAGCATGGCTTTTTGCTTGTTTGTTTGTTTTTATTTTTGTTTTTGTACCAGGGATCAAACTTACAACCTTGCGCTTGCCAGGTAAGCACTGAGGCCACTGAGCTAGATCCCTGGCCCTATTTTTTGAGACAGAGTCTCACTATGCAGTTCAGGCTGGCCTTGAACACACTTTGTAACCCAGGCTGGTCTGAACTTGGAATAATCCTCCTGCCTCAGCCTCCCAAGTGCTGGGATTAAAGGCATGCACCACCATGCCCAGCCATAGCATGGCTATTGTTGGGGGCTTTTGGCCAGGTTTATGTTGTGAATCAAGAGCAAAGATTCCAGCAGGGTGATTTAAAACATGAGTTTGAGCCGGGCGTGGTGGCGCACGCCTTTAATCCCAGCACTCGGGAGGCTGAGGTAGGAGGAGCGTTGTGAGTTCGAGGCCGGCTTGGGCTACAACGCGAGCGCAAGGCCGACCTGAGCTACATAGTGCGACCCTGCCTCAAAAAACCAGGGCCGGGAGTTTGGCTCAGTGGCTTAAGCGCCTGCCCTGGCAGGCACAAGGCTGTGAGTTCAATCCCCAGTGCCGCAAAAAAATAAATAAATAAATAAATAAAAAATAAAACATGAGTTTGGCCAGAAAGAAAGCTCCAGTAAAGCTGTGGACTGTAAAGATAGAGCTGAGATCTCCATTGCTGAGAAGGAACAGGAGAACAGAAAAGATGCCCGGAAGGCATAACAGAAAGCGGGAAGTCTCAAACCTTTGCAGCCTCAAAACTGCAAGAGTGAAAGACTTTGCTTGGAGGAGAAAGCCAATGATCATCACGTTCCAGAATGGCAGCAACATAGAGAATTTGTTCCTCACAATCAGATTCAAAGTGTTCAGTGACCCAGGTACTGAACCCCTACAGCCAAGAGAGGAAAGCCTGGCTACTGCTCCAGCTGGCAGCAGACCTTGGCAGCAACCACCTGGTGCTCGTTTTAGGTGCATATAGAATGCAAGGGTTCTGAGGTTTAAAAGGCTTGCACATTGATTTCAGAAGGCCTGGGAGGCCAAGCAGTGTGCCACTGAGAGGGCAGTGTGTGAAGCCAAAGATGCAATGGAGAACCCAAAAGTTTAAAAAAACCAGGAGCATGGATAATCTAAGGAAAGCTGAAAAGATTGAGCAGAGCTAGCCCAAGAGAGAAGCGGTGGGAGCTAAAACCACCAGAAGTACAGTAGGGGTAGAACCACACAAGCCCTTTGGAGCTCACAATTTGCCACAGATTGCTTCAAATGCTGGACAAGCAACTACAGGAATTAACATTTGCCCTGCTGGATTTTGGACGTATTTTGGTCCCAATACTTTGTATCCTCCTGTCTACAACTTTTGGAATGAGAATGTTTCTCTTGTGCTACTGCATGTTAGAAGTGTTTAACTTTGTTTTCATTTGTACAGGGGTATGCAGCTAAAAGTTTGCCTTCCATCTTGGAGGAGACTTGGAACTTGAACTTTTCAGCAATGCTGAAACTGTTAGGACTCTGGCAACTTTTGCAGATGAACTAAATGCCTTTTACATAACGGGATGTGCATGAGTCTTTGGGGGTTCAAGGACAAAATTATGTTTATGTTATGTTATGTTATGTTTCTAATGTAATATAATGTTGATCGACTTAATGCTGTTTTTTTTTTCCTTTGGTACTAGGGATCAAACTCATGACCCTGCGCTTACCAGGCAAGTGCTTCAGCCACTGAGCTAAGTCCCTAGCCCTTAATGCTGGTTCTTAAGGATTAATAAACTGTGCATAATGTTCAAGTTGCAAAATGTTAAGAATAAGCGTATCTTCTATCTAGAACCCAGTTTAAAGAAATGTGTCTGCTTGCCAAGTTGACAAGGGGTGGATTGTTATGGTTGATACATTGTGTCAACTTGAGAAGTTTAGAAGTTTAACTAAGAGACTCAGCAGGGAGCCAGGATTCTTACTTTGTAAATATCCTCATGCTATGCAAGAGGAGGGCACAGTGATTTTGTGAATGCTACACTTGCTGGGGGCAGGGGCTGTGTACAATATAAAAGAGGAAAAGAGGTTTGCCCTTCCCCCTTTTGCTCTGGCTGATGCCTTGAAGTGTGGCCTCTGTGCCTTGCTGCCATGCCTTGGAGCCAGCTGATTATCGACTGAAACCTCCAAAAACTGTAAGCTAAATAAACCTTTCCTTCCTTCATTTTGGGCATTGGGCATTTTGTCTTAGCAACGAGAAAAAAGTAACCAAGACAGGCCTTTAGGAGGTAATTAGGATAAGGTTATTAAGTGCAGCCCCCATGATAGAATCCTGGTGGCTTTGTAAGAGGAAGAGGGACCTTAAGATATACACGTATACATACATGCTCATCCCTTTCTATGTGATGTTCTGAACCATCTCGGGTCTTTGCCACTAAGACCAGATGCAGCTCCTTAACTTTGAATCTCCAGGAACATAAGCCAAAATCAACCTCTTTATTTAATCCATACACTCTGTGATACTGTGCTATTGGCAACAGAAAATTTTTCTTCTCTTTTGATCTCTTTGCCTGGTTTGGTATCAAGGTTAATAATGACCTCAGAACCAACTGGGATAGGTTCCTTTCATTCTTTGTCATGTGGGGTGAGAGCTGGGTAAAACAATTTTCAAAGAACTAGTGTTAGCTCTTTAAGTGTTTGGTAAAATTCATCATTAGTTATCCATAGCCTTGGCTTTTCATGTGGGTAGTTTATATTATTATTAATTCAGTATCTTTACCTATTACAGATCTATTCAGATTTTGTATTCTTGAGTCAGTTTCCATAGTCTGTATCTTTCTTGGAATTGTCCATTTTCACCTCAAGTCATTTAATTTATCATCATGCATTTGGTCATAGCATTTCTTTACAATCTTTTTTATTTTTCTAAGGTCAGTAGTAAAGTCCCCTTTTTTCTTTTTTGGTGTTACTCACTGTGCTTTTTATAATGGTTTGTCTAGTTAAACGTTTGCTTTTTATGTTTGTTTTCAAAGAACCCATTTTTGGTTTTCTAAATTCTCCATTATTTTTCTATTCTCTATTCATTAATCTCCACTCTAATTTTATAGTTTCCTTTCACTTGTTTTAGGTTATGTTTTGATTTATTTTCCCTGGAATATGATGGAAGGTTAGGTTATTGATTAGAAATCTTTCTAGCTTATAGACAGGCATGGTGGCATGTACCTATAATCCTAGCACTCCAGGTGGGCATGGTGGTACATGCCTATAATCCTAGCACTCACGAGGCTTGCTTCGAGTTCAAGGACAGTCTGGGCTACAAAGTGAGTTCAAGGCTGGCCTGAACTGCGTAGCAAAACCCTGTCTCAAAAAGACCAAAAAAAAAAAAAAATTCTAGCACTCTGGTAGGCAGAGACAGGAAGATCTCAAACTTTGAGCCTAGGCAACACTACATTGACTCAGTAATACCCTGTCTTAGAATTTAAAAAGTTTACCAAAGGCCCAGGGTTCAGCCCCCAGTGTGTACACGGGTAATCTTTCTGGCTTTTTACTGTAAGTGTCATTGCATAAATTTACTTCTCAGTCTGACTTTAGCTGGATTCCATAAATTCTGGTTCTTTGTAATGACTGAGTTTTAATTAAGCAATTCATAGAATACAGGGTCATTAATGCCATATTTAGAGTGCAGGGTCATTGATGTCATATTTACATGCAACAGTTTGTTGCTTTTCTTTTAAGGAGATAAAAGATTGATGAAAAGAAAAAAACCATCGACAGAATCAAATCGCAAGTCAATTACTGAATAATTATGGGGCCTTGAATATGCCTCATTTTCCTTAGTAGATGTACTGAGAGAATAAAATATTTATAAAGCATTTTCTTGATTAGTGTTCACTCCTTTCTAAATTTCCCATGGGGAATCCTCTTATTCACTTGTTCATCCACTGTATCAGTGGACTTGATCTACTCACTGGCTCAGAGTTGGGCATTAATAATTCTAATAACCCAGAAATTTCTCTCTTATCCTGGACATCAGGGTGGTAATGATAAGAAAGCTTGATATCTGAGAATTAAATTAGTATATGCCAGTCACTATCTTTCTGGCATATGGCCCACTCTCACACTGTAGGGTGTAATTTTTTCCTTTTACTTGACCCAAACTCACTCTACAAAGCCTGTTTCTTTTCTTACCTGTAATAAAATTTTGCTACCATTTATTTTATTTTTTATTTTATTTTTTTGCGGCACTGGGGATCAAACTCACAGCCTAACACCTGCCAGACAGGCGCTTAAGCTGCTGAGCCAAACTCCCAGCCCCAGTTTTTTGAGGCAGGGGCGCACTGTGTAGCTCAGGGCAGCCTTGCACTCACGTTGTAGCCCAAGTTGGCCTCGAACTCACAACACTTCTCCTACCTCAGCCTCCTGAGTGCTGGGATTAAAGGTGTGCACCACCACGCCTGGCTTTGCTACCATTTAAAAAAATTAAAATATATAAATATATTCCAGGCATGGTGGCACATACCTGTAATGCCAGCACTCAAGGAGGCTGAGATACAAGGTGACTTAGTAAGACCCTGTCTCAAAATTTACCAACAAACAAAACAAAACAAAACAAAACAAAACAAAGAAAAAACCTCAGTGGGAAGGCTCTGGCTTAAATCTCCAGTACCACCTATACAATAAACAAATAAACGTCAATATATGGCATTTCTCTGACAAGTATAATTGTTTCAGGGAAGCTCCAAGCAAAGTAAAACTCTGTTCTTTTTTATGTTAAATATGGGAAGAGATGCAACTTAAAGAGAAAGGCTGTAGCTATTCTCCAACCTTTAACCATCTCCTAAGGTGAAGGATAATGTCTTCAATATGGAACAGATAATCACAGGGAAAAAAAAATCAGAATTGCCATTCAAAATATGCCTAAGGCTTATCCTACTCCTGGATCTTTCACTTTTATGTGGAAGTGAAGTATAGAAACTCAGGACCACTTGAGTTAAACATCAGCTTTTCTACTTGTTAGCCTGTTAATCTCCAAAAGTCACATGAGTAACAACAGCAGTTATTTCAAAAGATTAGCCAAAAAAATAAATAAAAAGATTAGCAAGATCCTGTCTCAAAATAAAGGGCTGAGGATGTAGTTCAGTGTGGCTGCTTGCCTAGGATGTGTGAAGCCCTGAGATCAATGCCCAGAGAGAGGGAGGGAGGGAAGGAAGGAAAGATGGAAGGAGGGGTAAATTATCCAGTACCTTGGACCTTCTAGGACTAAAACCATTCACCTCTTCTCCCTTCCCTATAGGACCAACGTCCACCTGGAATGACAAGTAGCAACATATCTTGTTCTGTGCTTTACCTGCCTCTCATATACATCCTACCTGGCTCCCATGATGTATAGTGCATGAATAAAGCACAATCTTTTTTTTTTTTTCCTGGTACCAGGGCTTGAACTCACAACCTCACACCTGCCAGGCAGGTGCTTAAACCACTGAGCCAAACTCCCAGACATATGTTTTTGAGGCAGGGTCGCACTATATATTTCACGCCGGCCTTGCTCAGGTTGTAGCCCAAGCTCGTCTCAAAATCACAATGCTTCTCCTACCTCAGCCTCCCCACAAAGCACGGTCTATTAAGCAGTTCTTCTAATGTGTCTTTCCTGCTTCCATTCATTCTGTCAAACTTGACTACAGTTCACTGGAGACAAACATGTCCCATAATATCATTACCTACACATTAGTCATAGGACTCATCTCCTAAAATATTGTTTTTAAAATGTCATTTGCCTACACAATAAACTCCTAACTTATAAAGCTTACAGAAGAAAACATGAAAATGGTTAGCCTAGAATCCAAGATTCATTCTTACTTATGAAATCTCATTTGCTTTAGTTTCTCAACATAGGTTATACTCTGGGATAAAGCCTCTCTCTTATTTTTCCCTTCTCAAATGCTACTTCAGTTCTGCTTCTGTGTTTTGATCACTTTATTTTCTTCAGTTAAAATTCCAACAATTATGTAAAAACTCATCAATCAAATACACCTCTTAAAGTCTAAATGTTCCTGTAGGACGCAGTATTAGTCATTTAATACCATTCAGAATGAAACACTTTCAGATATTAGAGCTAGTCGCCTAGGAAGGCTTGTGTAAGGGTAAAGAGATGGGGTTTAACACAACTCCTGGGGAACATGGTCATTAGAGTTTGGTGCACAGATAGAGCTAGAAACACACACACACACACAAAACAGAGCAAGGGAACACTGAGCACTAAAAGTCATAGGTTACTGATCACAGGAAAATATAGGCTGGAAATATATCAACAAGCCAACTAGAAACGAAGCCAATTTTAACCTTCTAGTCATGTTGTTCCTAAATTAAAGGAATTCTCAGCCAGGAATTGTGGCACATACCTATAATCCCAGCACTTGGGAGGCTAAACCATGAATTTGAGGTCAACCTGAACTACATAATGAGATCCTGTCTCAACAAATAAATAAATAATTGGAATCCTCTATAAGAAAAAAAAAGGACTTTGGAACATATCAAAAAGATCTTTACCATCAACTCAAAATATTGATACAAAGGCTTTTTCTTACTATTTTAGCTCTTGGTCTGCAAATTCAAGCACAGCTTGGGAAACTCAGCAACTTATTGAGACCCTGTCTCAAACTTAAAAACAAAAACAAAAGTATGGGACTAGGATTATAGCCCAATGGGAAGGTCCTAGACTCAATCCCCAGTACCACCCGAATACACACACAAGTCAAATCCCTAACTGCTTGAAATTTCTATTTGTTTTTCTATTTCATTATGGGGTGTTAGGGATTGAACCAGGGCCTTGCACATCCTAGGAAAGTGGTCTACTACTAAAATATATCCCCACACCTACTCTGAAATTTAAACTAAAACATATTCCAGGTAATTAAAAATTAGTAAATACTATACTACCATGAAGTTGGACTGCTGGAATGTAAAGGAGACAACCAAAACAGTTTAGGTTCCTTATCATCTATCATCTACTATTCATATTATCCATTCCCCATCAAAAAAACAAAAAAGCCAGAAATAAAACAAAAAACCAGTTAGGCCTAGTGGCACAGGCCTATAATTCCAGCACTCAGGAAGATGAGGCAGGAGGAGCATCATGAGTTCAAAGCCAAACTGAGCTACATATTAAGTTCAAGGCCAGCCTGAACTGCATGAGACTTTGTCTCAAAACAAAAAACAAACCTCACAAAACCAATACCCTAATGATAATTTATCCATTAACTGTATATATACCATGGATGTTTTTCATTCCTATCTTCAAATAACTCAAAAAATAAAGTTATTACACAAAACAACATAAAATAAATAAATAAATAAATAACAGCATAAGATCAAAAAGGCAAATATGAGAACAAAGTATAAGCAGAGAAATCAACAGATTAGATAACAAAGCATCATGAAGCCACGGGGCTTGACTGGGTTGACCGCTTAAAAAGTAAAAAGGAAAGCATATTCATTCTCTCTAAAGAAGTGCCAAAATAAATAAAAGGAAATAAAGCAAGTGCCAACTGGGCATGATGGTACACACCTATAAACCCAACACTCAGGAAGCTGAGGCAAGAGGATTGTTGCAAATTCCAGACCAGTCTGGGCTACATAGTGAGTTCAAGGGTAGCCTGATCTATACCATAAGACCCTATCTCAATTAAAAAAAAAAAAAAGTAAGTGCCTGGAAGACTAGCCCCACTGACTCTCATGCAGAAGCCCACCTAACAAGGATCTAAGTGATATGTGGCTCTTCAGAACAGACGTCAACAGGGAATTTCAGAACTCTGCACTCCAAATAACTTTCACAAGGAATTTCATCATTTAAACAAGAGCCTATCTTGGGGGTGGGAGGCAGACAAAATGCCAAAGTAACAAGAATCATAATAGAATTATACTTCTCAATGTCACAATGAAAGTCTGAAGACTTTTCTTTACCCAGAGCCTTTGGACTAAGCTATAATACCCAGCCCTATCCTATTCATAGTTTGAAACAAGATTCACTGTCACCAAACTGCCCATTCTAGGATCAAACTTGTAATCTAATTGGTCTGTCTCAGGGCGCTGAGATTGCAGGCCTGTGCCACCATACCTAGAATGAATAATAATTTTTATAGTAAAATTCTATACCCAGTCGGTTTTTACGTTTTTTGTTTATTTGTTTGTTTTGGGTACCGGGGATCAAACTCATGACTTCACGCTTGCCAAGGAGGCACTTGTGCAGCTGAGCTAAGCCCCCAGTCCCTTGTTCTGTTTTTTTGAGACAAGGTCTCACTATGTAGTTCAGGCTGGTCTTGAATTCATTATGTAGCCAGGTGTGGTGGCAAATGCCTGTAATCCCAGCACTTGGTGGGGGAAAGAGGATCTCCATGAATTCGAGGCCAGCCTGCGCTACCTAATTCAAGGCTAGTCTGAACTGCATAGCAAGACCTTGTCTTAAAAAAAAAAAAAAAATCATTATGTAACCCAAACAGGCCTTTAACACACAGCAGTCCCTCTGCCTTGGCCTCCCAAGTGCTGACAAATGACATTTTAAAAACAGAATTTTAGGAGATGAATCTCATGACTAATGTGTAGGTAACGATATTATGGGACATGTTTGTCTCCAGTGAACTGCAGTCAAATCTGATAGAACAGATGGAAGCAGGAGAGACTCATATTAGAAAAACTGCTTAATAGAGAAACCCTGTCAGTTTTTACTTTAAATGCCACAATGAGATAAACACACTTTCACACATGCAAGAAAGGTCTCAAAATGGACCTCTTCTGCACGCTATATTCAAGAAGCTAAGAGAGGGGCGCTTCACTAATAAATAAAACGAGTCATGGAATTTAACAAAGTATACAGCATAAAAGAGAATCAAAGGGAATTCCCAAGAAGACATTACGGGGTGGCCAAAAATAACTGTAAATACAAAGAATAACCAGCCTTGATTGGAGCATACTGAAGAGTTCCAGGGAGAGTTTTCCCTAGAAAGGTATACTGGCAGTAAATCGAAACCATTTGTACATCTTAAAAGAAATTTTATTTTCTAAGAAATGCTTTACGATAAAACACATCCAAATCTCAGAGCAAGAGTTTACTGGATTTTATAAAAGACAAAACTGCACTCGGTTGTCAACTGAAAAACTAGAAGCACTGAAGAATGTCCACTGTTGGTGGTAACCTAGTAGAAGCCATTTCATGTTTTTCCAACAATACAGAAACGAATGGTAAGAGTGAAGCAACACCAGATGAAATGGCATACGGTCAAAACTTTTAAGACAGTCTTTCTGAAACTTATGTTTGTTTATTTGTTTATTTGTTTTTATACCAGGAATCAAACTCAGGACCTTGTGCTTGCCAGGTGGTGACTGTGCTATTAAGCTATATCCCAAGCCACGTGTTTGTTTGTTTTTTTTTGTTGCTGTCTTTTTCTTTTTTTTGGGGGGGCGGTTTGAGACAGGGTCTCACTATGTAGTTCAGGCTGGTCTTGAACTCATGTCCAATTCTCCTGCCTCAGACTCCCAAGTGCTGGAATTACAGGCATGTACCACCACAGCTAGCTTCTCATTCTATTTTTGAAAATTAAAACAATCAAGGCATTTTACAAAGAACTTTAATATCAAAGAACACTTGCAGTCAGATGTAGCAGCACTCGCTGTAATCACTTGAGAGGCTGAGGCAGGAGGATCACCATGAGTTCAAGGCCAGCCTGAACTATATAGAAGACCCTGCCTCAAAAAACAAAAACAACACACACACACACACACACACACACATAAAAGAACACAACCAAAAGTCTAACACAGATTTGGGGTCATTGATAAAAAGTTACATAGGCCGGTAGATAGGAAAGGAGTTTCAATAACAGGTTCAGAGCACACAACTGAATTAATGGTAATGATATAGAAAATGTAAGACCTTTAAAAAATTTATTTTACCCTTGAGGAAGCCAAAAGAGCATGAAGAGTAAAGCAATCAGTTTACTACATGGCTCAGCTGTGAACAGTATTAACAGAGGTAAAATAAAATGAATACTGATTAGGGACAGGGATATAGCTCAGCGGTGCAAGTGCCTGCCCAGGAAGTGTAAGGTCCTGAGTTCAATTCCTGGTACAAAGAAAAAAATCAATATTGATTATCAAAATAAACTGCATTGTGAAGAGAGAAGGATGGGTGTTGCATTATTCTGCAGCCCAAACAGTGTGTGAGTTATCAGGAGTGGGGTGCGCAAAGAAAAACAAACCATCCTCTTGCTTGTGGAGAGTTAGTAGATAATGCCTAAGACAAAAAAAAAATTTTTTTTTTTAGTCCAAGAGGTAGCAGAAAAACACATTATTTATACAGAGGTGAAAGCCAAAACAACCTATGAACAAAATTACAAAAGCCGTTGTTAAGGATGGCTATGAGGAGCAGAGCATGAAGGAGGGAATCAAAAGGAATAGAAGAAACTACAATTTTTTTAAATTAACACACAATAAGCTGCCACTTCAAGTATGTAATTTGATGTATTTAACACATACATAGATTCACAGTATTGCTTCCTCAACCAGGAGACAAAAACACTTCATTGCTCCAAAAATTTCCTTGTGCCATTCTTTTGTACTAACCCTTCCTTGACACCAACTTTTGGTAACCACTGATTTATCCACAAAATTTTAATTTTTTCTTTTTGACTTGCAGACTTTGTTTTTTGCGACACCAGGGATCAAACTCACAACCTTGCACCTGCCAGACAGGCGCTTAAGCTGTTGAGCCAAACTCCCGGCCCTAGTTTTTTGAGGCAGGGTCGCACTATGTAGCTCACGCCGGCCTTGCGCTCCCGTTGTAGCCCAAGCCGGCCTTGAACTCACAAGGCTCCTCCTACCTCAGCCTCTCGAGTGCTGGGATTAAAGGCGTGTGCCACCACACTCGGTATTTTTTGTTTGTTTGTTCGTTTGTTTGTTTTTGAGACATGGTCATACCATGTAGCCCAGGCTGGCCTTGAACTTACAGCAATCCTCCTGCCTCAGCCTCCTGAGTTCTGGGATTACAGGCATGTGACACCATGCAGTCATATTATGCAACCTTTTGAGACTAGTTTCTTATTACTGAGCTTAAAGCTGTCCAGATTTATCTAAGTTGTTGCCGTGGACCAACTGTTCACCTTTTGGTACTGCTGAGTAGTATTGTACTGTATGATTATACCACAATTTGTTTACCATTCAATCTATGAAGGACATTTTCTGGCAACTAAGAATAAAGCTGATAAAAATATTGATTTGTATCACAATTTTATATGAACCTAAATTCTAATTTTTCTAGGATATTTCCTAAGGTATTGCCCCAGGTGTAGGGCTGATGGGTCATATGGAAACTCCAAATTTAACATGTCATAAGTCTGTGTTTAACTATTTTCCAGGAATGCTGTGCTATTCTGCATCCCAAACAACAGTGTGTCAGGGTTCCAGTTGTTCTGTATCTTCATAAATACTTTCAAGTTTCAATTTTGGCTGTTCCAACTGTGTACAATGATATTTCACTTTGTATTCCCCTAATTAGTAATGTTAAGCATCTTTTAATGAGCTGATTTACCACTCTATATCCCTTGGAAGCACCTGCCAAAGTCTATTAAATATGTTTAAGTAAATTATTTTTTCTTACTGTTGAGTTTTCATAGTGCTTCATATATACAGAATATGAGTCCTTTACAGATATGAAAATATTTTCTCCTAGTCTTTTCATTCTCTTAATGATGTCTTTTGCAAGCAAGCTTTTAATTAAATGAAGCCAAATTAATTATTTTTCTTTTATGAATGCTTTTAGCCAGCCACAGTGGTATGCACCTGTAATTCCATCACCTGGGGGGCTGAGGCAAGAGAGGATTGTCATGAGTTTGAGGCCAGCCTGGGTTACACAGTGAGTTCAAGGCCAGTCTGAACTTCATGGCAAGACCTCAAACTTGAGGTAATCCTCCTTCCTCAGCCTCCCAAGTGCTAAGATTACAGGTGTATGCCACCATGCCTAGCCCTTGTTTTTTTGTTTTTTAATTTTAGTATGTGCTACTGAAGTGAGAACTTTTGTTTTTTAATTTTGAGACAGGGTCTCACCATGTTGCCCAAGATGGACACGAACTTGTGATCCTCTAATCTCAGCCTCTTAAGAAACTGGAATTACTCTATAGGCATGTACCACTAAACCCAGCTGTTGTTCAAACTGGGTAACTTCCAATAATATATTTTCAAGTCCACTGATTCATCTGTCATTTCCATTCTGTCATTCAGCCCACCCAGTGAGATTTTTATTTCCTTTATTTCTCAGTTCTAAAACTTTCATTAAGTTGTTCTTTATATTTTACATCTTTGCTGAGACCTTGTATTTTCCCACTTATTCCTGTAATACAGTAGTAATAGGTAATTTACTCTTTTAGAGACAAATTTAACATGTGTGATCCTAGAATTATCATTTATTTTCTTTTTTTATGTGATTTCAGCCTTTTCTCATTCTTTTTAAGTGATTATAGAGTATATTCTGGATATTTTGAATATTATGTTATGAGATATGAGGTCTTACTTAAATTCCACCAAAAATGTAGATACTTTTGTTTTAGCCAGTAATGACCCAGTCAAGTTCATGCTTCAAGAACTGACCGGAGGCTAGGTATGGTGGTACACACCTGTAATCCCAGCAATTGGGGAGGCTGAGGCAATAGGATCACTGTGAATTCAAGCTCCTGCCTGCCTCCATTGAGGCCACTGCAGCCACCATCAAGGACTGCTTGAAGCCTGGTTACAAGAGAATGAAGAAACAACAACAACAAAAAGAACAGAAAGATGTGAGATATCCATACATGAATTAGAATTAGAGGACTTCTGAGAGCTCTTTCTGTCCATGTGAACGTTCACTTCCAAGTTTCAGGATACACTATTTTCAGGTTGGTGCATACTGGTAGGAAAAAAATGTTAAACTCACCGCTGGTTCAGTGGTACTCTGAATTCTGGTCTTCTTCCCCAAATCTGTCTCCTACTATTTACTTTTCTGAGTCCTCAAATAGCCACTCCAAGCATTCTGTCCACGTATTATAGCTGCATTCAGTGGGAGAGACAGGGTGAAGTGTGCTTACTACATCTTATCTGGAACCAGAACCTGGACTACTGTTGTTCATAAAAAGCTTTGTAGAACTGATTAAACTGCTTGTATAACTTTGATTTTAAGAAATTAAAATTTTTAGGCTGGGCATGGTGGTATGTGCCTGTAATTTAATCTGGGAGGCTGAGGCAGGTAGACTGTGACTTCAAACCCAGTCTGGGCTATTGCAAGCCCATCTTGTAAATTCTTTACATTTGTGTACCTAATGCCTGTTTCTCTAGTAAAACACTGATTGATACATAACAAAACACAAAACCCAACCCAGCCTGGACAATTTAGTGACCTAGAGAGACCCTGTCTCAAAATAATAAAAATTATACAAACAGCTGGGAACATGCTCAGTGAAAAAGCCCTGGTACAGCAAAATAAATAAATGAATAAATACATACATACTGAGGAAAAAGGAAAAAGGAAATAGTAGGATTACAATTTTAAGCATTTGCAACTTTTGAACATTATATATTTACAAAAAATTGAAGCTCTTAGTTGTAATTTGATTTATTTCTTTGAATCATTTTCATACGGATTTTTTTTAATATTAAGACTATCATATAGTATACATATGTTTTGTTTTGGTTTGAGTTTTTGAGACAGGATCTTATTATAGAGTTCAGGCTGGTCTTGAATGCACTATGTAGCCCAGTCTAACTTCAAACTCTCAGCAATCCTCCTGCCTCAGTCTCCTGAGCTGGGATTACAGGCAAGCACCACCACACCAGTTTACATATTATACATTTTTAAAGATGAAAAAACACTAGTTACCCAAAGTGTAAGACAAAAGAAGAAGTTCACAGGTGAGAGGCTATAAACTAAGAAACCAAAAAAGTTCAGGATGATCTAAATCAAAGAGTTTGAAGAGAAGAGGCAGGAGAAGCAGGCCAGGTTAGTTCTGTGTCTTCCATGCCATGTTAAAGTGTAGGGACTTCACCTGAGAAAGGAAAGGCCTTCAAGGGCTGGGGAGTAACATATCTGATCAATAGGCTTTTTTATTTTTTATTCATTTTTTTTTTTGATCAGTAGGTTTAAAGGATAACTGTTGCAGAACTTTCAGGAAGACAGAGACTGAGTCTTACTAGTTGAATCTAAGGAGTTATAAATTGCAGACGAGTACACATAGTACAATTCCGTATGTTGGGGGCAGTAAGGGAGGGAGGTTATATGTATAAATAATCATATAAAATTATATATTATTTCATATGACTTTATGTGCACACACACACACATATATAATATGTAAAGAACATTTCTGGGAGAAAAAATCAAGATGAGCAATATTAATAAACCTTGGAGAAGGAAAATAAGAGGCAGAGAGAGAAGGTTTTACTTTTACTTTTTTTGAGTTTGATTTAAAAATTTTTTACCTTGAATACTTACAACTTTAAAACTGGATATTAGCTATAGATAATAAAAAAGATAAAGAAGGAGCCTAAGACTCAAGATGAATGGTCCTGTCAGCACTCACTGCTGTAAATCTACCCACAATAAGGTATTCCCAACTATTTATAGTTCACACCCTAAAATAGATTTAATTATAGTATATTATAATGCAATTAAATTTCAGATACACTAAAATCTAAAGAGTTAAGAATGGATATTTAAGATATTTGTAATTTCCATTACAGCCCATTTTTACATAAAAGAATATGTATTATTCTTTTAAATGTCTAAAGCACCAAAGTGTATAAAAGGAAAAACTTTGATCATCTATTTCCCTAAGCCCCTCTAATTTCAACTCTCTCAAGGCTTCTTGTGCCATACTTTCTTTGTGCACATATAGCACCTATAAATGTGTACATACAGAGATATATATATACACATATTCTATTTCAAGGAGATGGAGCTCTACTCCTTAAAAGAACTTCTGTTTATTCAGTTTCTGAGGAGTCAGGCATGAGACCCATGCCTATAATTCCAGCACTCAAGAAACTCAGGCAGGAGGATCACTGTGAGTTCAAGGCCAGCCTGGGCTACATAGAGTTCAAGACCAGCATGAGCTACATGGCAAGACCCTGTCTCAAAACAAAAACAAACACAAACACAAATAAAAAAGAATAAGATATAACTAAAAATATATCCGTAAATTTTCAGTTTGCAGGTGTGGTGGCACATACCCATAATCTTGGGACACTGAGGCAGGAAGATGGCCACAAGTTTGAGGCCAGCCTGAAATACATAGCAAGAGCCTGCCTAAACAAAAAACAAAAAAATAAAAATTGGGCCAGGTGCCTCCCTGGCAAGCGTGAGGTCATGAGTTCGATTCCCAGTACCAAAAAATAAAGTAAAATAAAATAAAAATTTCAGTTCCCAGAGTACAATTCCTATGCTCTCCAGTTAAAGGTCCCTTTGGAGTAACTTTCCCAGACAGTCTTCTATACTGGATAGAAAAATGGTCTAATCCAGAAACTGCATATTTTTTATATTCTTATGAGTAGGGAAAAGGAACAGTCGTGCTTTGTAACAGTAGTTGGAGACTATCTAAGGAAGGCAAAAGAGGTATAGTTGCTCATCTGTAACAGTTACCCTTTTTCTCAACTCTCATTTTTTGCTCTGCAGCCTATGAGGCAAAAATAAAATCCAGGAACAATATTGCAAGGCAAAGAAAAACTCCATGAAAATAAAAATACAGTCACTTTCCCTTCATGAGCTGTAAGGAAAACTGTAGTTTCCTCTTGCATTTACATGGAGCAAGACAATTTAACTCCCCATTATCATACTTAGGGAAAAGATCATTTAGTTATCAAACAATGATATTTGCTCAATTATTTGTTTGCTGAATAAAACCAAATGAACTAAAACAGAATAGAGTCAACCAAAACGAAACAATGAATGTGATACAGGACTTCAAAACAAGATAAAAGGAAATCAACAATAGACACCATATAATGCCTCTTGTTATCTTCAAAATAACTGTGCACTCCATCAGACATAAAAAAAAATCAAACAAAACAGAACAGAATAAAACCAATCCAAAAAAAAAAAAAAAAAAAAAAAAAAAAAAAAAAAAAAAAAAAAAAAAAAAAAAAAAAAAAAAAAAAAAAAAAAAAAAAAAAAAAAAAAAAAAAAAACAATGAAAGCAATACAGGACTTCAAAACAAATCAACAATGGCTACCATAATGCCTCTTGTTAGCTTCAAACAAGGTATAGTTGCCTATACCATCAGACATAATAAAATCAAACAAAACAAAATACAATAAAATCAAAACAAAATAATGAAAGCAATACAGAGCTTTGAAACCAGATAACAGGAAATCAATAATGTCTACCATAATATATTTTGTTATCTTTAAAATAGCTGCTCATGCCATCAAATATAATAAAATCAAACAAAACAATAAAACCAAACAAAACAGAACAATGAAAACAGTACAGGGTATCAAAACACTGTAACAGATTAACAATGGCCACTGTCTTCCCTTTTTAGACATTTCTTCCTCCTTCACTTTCACAATATCTAATGTGCATTTTGAATCCCACTAACCCCTTTAGTTTTTTATACTACGAGACAACACTATGTTCACCCATGCGACTCTGAATCATTTCACCTGTAAGCATGATCTCAAGTTGTATCTTTCTTATCTATTCTGCAGTTGATGGGCAACCTACCCCTATTTTTTTCTGGTTCTCTGTCACGTCGAGCATTGTTTTCTCTCCTTTTGACTTTCCTTTTGAGTTACAGATTTCCTTTTGAGTTAAATGTGTTTCTTGTATAACGCATATTGATGGATTCTGTCTCTTGATCCACTCTGCCTGTGTTTCTCTTTATTGGTGAATTGAGGCCGTCTACATTAATGGCTATGATCAACATGCACTGGCTCATCTCTGCCTTCCTATTTTCCTGCCATTGGCTGCTTACTTTTCTCTTCCATTCAATTGCTTGCCCCACTTGGCCATCCCCCACTGCTGCTGTTCCTGGAACCGTGGTCATTTTTATCTCTCTAGAATGACCTTCAGTATTCTTTGTAGGATTGGCTTGGTGGTCATGAATTCCTTCAGTTGTTCTTTGTTATGGAAGTATCTTGTGTCTCCATTCATTTTGAAGGATAGTTTTGTAGGGTCCATCAATCTGGGTTGGAGTAGTTTTCTTTCAGGACTTGAAATATTTCACTCCAAGCTCTTCTTGACTTGATGGTTTGTGTTGAGAAGTCTGTCTTGATTCTGATGGGTTTTCTTTTATAGGTGAACTGTTTCTTTTCTCTAACAGCTTTTAATATTCTGTTCCTGTGCTGAATTTGTGGGATCTTGATTATTATATGTCTAGGTGTAGATTTATTTTGGTTATGGCTAGCTGAAGTTCTGTATGCCTCACTTATCTGTATGTCGGGTCCTTTTCCCAGGTTTGGGAAGTTTTCTGCTATTACTTCTGTAAGTAGGCTTTTTGTCATTTGTGTTGACCCCTGCTTTTTCACTAACACCTATAACTCTCAAATTATTTTTCTTTGTGTCATCTTGCAGCTGTTGAATTGTTATTTTCTGGTACCTTGCTATTTTTAAGAGATCTTTTCTTTCATGATTGCTAGCTGCAAACCTGTCTTCAAGGTCTGAAAGTTTATCTTTAGTTTCTTTCAAACAGTTTTGCCAGTTTTCAATGGAGTTTTTAACTTCTTGAATATCTCTTTAAATCTGTTGCATGCTTTTTTTTTTTTTTTTTTTTTTTTTTTTTTTTTTTTTTTTTTTTTTTTTTTTTTTTTTTTTTTTTTTTTTTTTTTTTTTTTTTTGCAGCACCGGGGATCGAACTCACAACCTTGCGCCTGCCAGACAGGCGCTTAAGCTGCTGAGCCAAACTCCTGGCCCTAGTTTTTTGAGGCAGGGTCGCACTACGTGGCTCAGGCCAGCCTTGCATTGTAGCCCAAGCCAGCCTCGAACTCACAACACTCCTCCTACCTCAGCCTCCCGAGTGCTGGGATTAAAGGTGTGCACCACCACGCCCAGCTTGTTTCATGCATTTTAAATCTTTCTTATATTGTTCATTTCCCTCATTTCCTATGCTCCTCTATTTTGTTAATCTATGTCTTCTTTAGAGATGCTTAGCAATTCTTTTATTATGTTTTTCATTTCTTCTTTTACCTGAGATAGTATTTTTGTTCTAATTTCTTTTATAGCCTCATGAAGTTGTTTCTTCACTTCAGTTACCATCACTTCAGAAACTTCATGTGTGTGACTCCCAGTCTCTTCTGCGTTTGCATCTCCTGGACTTGCTCTGCATGGGTTGGAGGCCAGAAACTGCCTTTTGCTTCTTCATCTTGACATTTTCCTGGGTTCTTCTGGACAAGTGGGTAGTGGGATCCCAAGCACCTCCTATGTTGGCTATAATTTCTCCAAAGTGTGACTGGTTGGTTCTCCTGGCCAGTGCTGGCTATGGGTATTTGATGGTGGCCACTGGGTGCACTGGTATGGGGCTGCCTGCTGCTTTTCCCAGCCCATGCTGGCTACTGGCAGGAAGCATCCCAGATGGTGGGTGGTGTGCACTCATGGGTAGGGCTGGCCGCTGCTTCCCAGACCTGAGCTGGTTATCGGCCTTTTTCTTTTTGAAATAGGATCTCAGGACATAGCCCAAACTGGCTTCAAAGTTGTGATCCTCCTACCTCAGCCTCCCAATTAGCAAGAATTACAAATGTGTGCTACCACCTGACCAAAAATCTGGATTTTTAAAATTTGTTTTGTTTTGTTTTTTTAAGACAGGGTCTTGTTATATAGCTCAGGCTGCCCTTGAATTCACTATGTATCCCAGGCTGGCCTTGAACTAGCTGCAATCCTCCTGCCTCAGCCTAAATGCTGGGATCACAGTGGGGGCACCACTACACTGGGCTGTTTTTTTTGTTGTTATTATTTGTTTTGTTTTAAAGCAGCCAAGTTTCATAAAATTTTTAGTTGAAGGCATGTTTTTACAAAACATTCTTCTAATCAAAGAGACTTTCCCATAGGGTACCTGCAGCTTTCTGTCTTAATGATTACAATACTACATCCAAAGGGGAAAGATTTTTTTTGTTAAATAGCCACCTAGCTGCAAAACCTCTAAGGGAAGCAGATTTTTTAAAAAGGGACTTTGAAAGGCAAAAGCTGGGTATGGAGGTACAACCTGTCATCCCAGCCTAGGGCGGCAGGCACAGGAGGATTGCTGCCAATGCAAGGCTAGCCTGGGCTACAAAGTGAGTTCAAAGCCAGACTGAAGCCCTGTCTAAAAAAATAAAAAACAAAACAAAACAAAAACAAAAGCAAAAGCAAGGAGTATACATTGTTGAATCTCCTGAAAAAAATTTTTTTTTCCTATTTTCTTTCTTGGTACCAGGAATCAAAATCAGGGTCTTGCACTTGCCAGGGCAGGCGCTGCAGTGCTGAGCTACATCCCCAATCCCCATTGAAATTTTGAAGGTTTCTTTAAAATGGTCCATATGGTATGCAGTATAACACCTGGTACAAAACTGCCGGTATTTAGTGTTTTTTTGGTTTGTTTTTGTTTTTTGTATTTAGTTTGAAACACAAAAACAATGCATATGAACAGTATTCTTCAAAAAATAATTTGAAAAGCTACCACTGCATAACACCAATTTAGACAAACAAACGGAATATTAAGTATTCAAACATTTACTCTCAATCTTTTTAGTACCAATCACTGGTAAGGATAAAAAAAGTTGCTGCCAAACTAAGGGATGTCTTATTTCCCTCTACATGTAACGTATTTTGCTATGTGTATTCTAAAAATGTGTACTAGGTTTTAGGATGTAAACTCCCATTTTCTAGGAATGAGGTTTATGAGCAATTCATTGTCTTCCTTTAAATTCAAAGTCACTTTTAATTTCTTCCCTTATGTCAATAATATCACCAGCAGCACTCATTTCCTGCAAATTTTCTGTGAATTCAACTCTGGATTCAAAATTTTTCATCACTTTTTAAAAATTATTTATTGTTTTTCTTATATCTTTGCCAGCTCCTAGGGAGGATCAAGTTGTGGGGTTTGGGTCAGAAGAGGGCTCTAAGTTGGAGCAGCCAGGTGGGTGGGTAGGGTACACTTTAGTGAGGCAAGCCGAGTCCTAAACAAGTGCCTACAGGAGCAGCTTGGTGGGTGGCTGCCCTGTGCCTGAGTGCACCAGTCATTTGGCATGGAGGAGGCTGTGCCTGCCTTCACCTGTCTGAGCTGCCACCAGCTGCCACACCTGATAGGCACATGCCCTGGGCTTGGAGCAGCAGGCTGGCCTTTGAGAGCAGGAGGTGCCATTCCAGTGGACCAAAGCTCTGCTATAAACCGAGCATGATGGCACACACCTGCAATCCCATTACCTGGGAGGCTGAGCAGGACAGGATGTCCCTGAGTTTGAGGCCAGCCTGGGCTATATACTAAGTTCAAGGCCAGCCTGAATTACACAGGCAGACTGTCTCAAAAAAAAAAAAATCTGTTTTACTCAAGTTGTTAATTTGAGACTTCAAGAGAGGATGGTGATCATTCACAACATGAAGTAAGAAGCTAAGGGGGCAAAAAGTCTGGAAAACTTTCTAGTTATTCATTAATTTAAACACTGATTTTTAAATACAATAAACTTAATTATATTGAACATTTCATGGAAAGAATACACATACAAATTAGGTAGAAATTAGATTTACAGAATATTTCTAGAGAAAATTTGTTTTATTTAACATTTTATATAACTAATGGAAACAAATGAATAATGAATAAACCTTTAAAGATCCTAACTTCCTTTGATTGAAAGATATGCTAAATCGTATTTTCACAACATTCTAAATTCTGGAAGCATTAGACCCTCCTATTTGTAAGGGTGAAGAACTCAAATTTCTGAATCAAAAAGAAACTATTTTCTGGAACATCCAGTCATATCCGTCTTCCATTACAACGAAGTGTTACATTTCTGTATAATATTATATCTAGAGTTTAAGCTCTAGTTATCTAAAGCTGACTTGATCAATTGTTTTTTCAAGCTCTGTGTAACAAATTTTTGAGAAACTCAGTATTTCTTTTCCCTACTTAGAAAAAAATATCTACAATGCAATTACACAAAAAATACCTAGAAGCCGGGTGTGATGGTGCACCCCTATAGTCCCAACACTTCAGAGGTGGATCCAGGAAGATGGTTACAAGCTGGAGGCCAGTCTGGGCTACACAGTAAGTTCAAGGCAACCTGAAGTATTGAGTGAGACTCTGTCTCAAAAAATACCAAATAAAAAAATTTTTTAAAACTTTGTATTTTCCTCAGTGGAAAAATGATAGTACAAAATGATTTTGTATTTGGTAATAGCATAAATTTATAAATTTAAATGTAAAGCTAAGTGCAAAGTTTAAAGATACACAATTCCTACACTTTAACAAACTTGAAATTTAGGAAAGAACATAACTTTATTTTTAAAAATAAAATAACACAAACTGAAAATGAACATAAGAATAAACAAGTCTCAGGCCGGGGATTTAGCTCAGTGGCTCAAGCGCTTGCCTGGCAAGCATGAGGTCATGAGTTCGATCCCCAGTACCCAAAAAAAAAAAAAAAAAAAAAAAAAAAAAAAAAAAAAAAAAAAAAAAAAAAAAAAAAAAAAAAAAAAAAAAAAAAAAAAAAAAAAAAAAAAAAAAAAAAAAAAAAAAAAAAAAAAAAAAAGAGGAAAAGAAAAAGAAAAAGAAAAAAAAAATAAACAAGGCAAAATACAATACTTAAAAAAATCCACTTAGAGAAGCATGTTAGATTAATAGTAACTATTGCTGTAGTGGCCATACTGTGGTCTCAACTATTTCCCAACACAAGGCTCCTGATTCTAACTATGGCACAGGAAAAGCTTAAGAAAAGCCTAAAATACCTTGCTGTGCCAGAAACAAGGATGACATCAAAAAAATATTGAAGTTCACAGGACACAGATGCCAACCTGAATATCTTCTACAAGGCAATGATGTTAATCCAAATATCAAAAGAAAAATTCCTCCAAAGATCTGAAATAGAATACATAGCCAGCCATAGTAGTACATGCGTGTAATCTCAGTACTCAGGAGGATGAGGCAGGGGGATTGCTGCAAGTTCCAGGCAGTCCTGTAATATAAAGTGAGTTTAGCTGGCTGTGGAGGTGCACACCTTTAATCCCAGCACTCGGAAGGCTGAGGCAGGAGGATCCTCATAAGTTCAAGACCAGCCCGGGCTACAAAGTGAGTTCAAGGTCAGTCTGAACTGCATAGTGAGACCCTGTCTCAAAAAATAGGGTCAAGACAGGACAACTAATCTGCCTTCTGGGGGACTGTGTGAGGGGCGCGGGCTCCTGCAAGAGAACAAGAATGGGCCCCTAGGGGACCCACCCTGCTGAGCCCAAGCAGCTCCGACCACAGGACAACTAATCTGCCTTCTGGGGGAATGTGCGAGCTGCATGAACTCCTGGAAAAGAACGAAAATGGGCCCCTCGAGGACCCACCCTGCTGGGCCCAAGCAGCTCTGATCACAGGACAACTAATCTGCCTTCCAGGGGACCGTGAGACTGGCGCAGACTGCCGGAAGAGAATGAGAATGGTCCCCTGAGGGACCCACCCTGCTGGGCCTGAGTAGTTCCAACCACAGGACAACTAACCTGCCTTCCAGGGGACTGTGTGATCAGCGCAGACTCCCGGAAGAGAACAAGAATGGTCCCCTTAGTGACCCACCCCGCTGAGCCCGAGTGGCTCAGACCACAGGACAACTAACCTGCCTTCCAGGGGACTGTGTGATCAGCACAGACTCCCGGAAGAGAACAAGAATGGGCCCCTTGAGGACCCACCCTGCTGGACCCGAGCAGCAGCAGCACATGGGCTTAGAATCAAGGACAAACCACCCCCCCATCCCCCACCCCCCATAAGCAACCTGCTGGTTCGAAGATCTGGCTAAATTGATAGCAACTAAAGAACATTAAGCAACTAAATGCTAGTATTGGTTTGTTAATTTTGTAGGCTTGGGGTTGGCAACTTGAGCATCTCTTTGGAAGAGGACAGCAGGCAATGTAGCAAATATGGGGGATTCTCTTCTGTCTTGTCTTCAAGGCCTAGTATGGTTCTCATTGTTTTGCTTTACACTGCTTATTATTGTTACTATTTTTTGCTTTATTTTATACTCTGTTTTTATTGGTTTTATTCTGTTTTCTTTTTGGTTCAATTCTAATATACCTGTTGGAATGGTCAGCTATTCTGAACATAACAAGATATACTATAGTAGCTATTGTTTTCATAGTATCTTTCTTCGAAGTTCTGTACCAGTTCTGCTGCTTTGTTTTGATTGACTTTGTTCTGTTATGTTCTGTTGGATTTTACTATCTTTAAAATAAAATAAAATAAAAATCCTAAAAAAAAAAAAATAGGGCCAGGAGTTTGGCTCAGTGGCATAAGGACCTGTCTGGCAGGTGCAAGGTTGTGAGTTTGATCCCCGGCACCCCCCACAAAAAAATTTTTAAAAAAATAAAGTGAGTTTAAGGATAGCCTGACTACACAGCAAAACCCTGTTGGAAAAACAAAACAAAATAAGAACATAACTAATTAGGCTGAAAAATGATAAGTAAAAGAAAAGCTAGCTGGGTGTGGTGGCACATCTCTGTAATTTCATCACCTGGAATGGGGAGGCAGGAGGATTGCTTCAAGTTCAAGGTCAGCCTGGCCTACATAATGAGTTCAAGGCCAGCCTGAACTGCATAGTAAGACCCTGTCTAAATAAATAAATGGAAGAATAAATGAGTGTCAATACTTTATCTTACCCTTCTTATCCTAAGTATATTTCAGGGAAAAGAATTGATGGAAGAAAGTTCTACTAAGTAGAACATTCCAGTTAAGAATTTTAGTGTATGTTAAGAATTTTAAGCTGCACCTCATCCCCAAATTTTAAGCTGCACCTCATCCCCAAATTTTAAGCTGCACCTCATCCCCAAAAACGGGAACTGGGGATATAGCTCAGTGGCATAGCACCTGTCTGGCAAGTGTAAAGTCTTAAGTTCAATTCCCCATAACCACAAAAAAAAAAAAAAAAAAAATTTAGAAGAAAGGAAAAAATCAGAAAAATAATCATTTTGTAATAATCATTTTATAATGTCCTTTTTTTGTTTGTTTTGTTTTTTGGTACTAGGGATCAAACAACCTTGTGCAGCTGAGCTAAAATCCTGGCTTTTATAATGTTTTCTAATGAAAACACTGAATAACCTGGATGAAACAGGACAATTCCTTAAAAGACATAAATGACCAAACTTCATACCAGAAGAAACAATCCAAATATGTCTATATCTAGTAAAGAAGCTGAATCAAAATTTAATAATCTCTCCAAAAAGAAAACACCTAGTACAGATAGTTTAATTGATAAATGCTACCAATTACGAGCATGGTGGCCCATACCTGTAATCCCAGCACTAGGGACGCTGAGGCAAGAAGATTGCCTCAAGTTTGAGGCCAAAGAGACCCCGTCTAAAATACCAACATAAATAAATAAACGAAGGAATAAGTAAAGACAACCAAACATTAAAGCATTATACCAGTTTTTTCCAAGAAGAGAGGTAATACTGCTAGCATCTTAAATTCTATGATACCAGCAGATAACCTAATATCAAAATCAGGCAAATACACTGCAAGAAAACAAAGCTACAGGAAGGCAAAGATGGACTGATATACACAGATCAATAAATGTAATATTCTACACAGTTGAATAAAAGATAAAACCACATGATTATATCAATACATGTTGAAAAACCCTTTGATAAAATCCAATACTGCTTCATGATAAAAATCCTATGTAAAGTAAGTATAGAAGAACCTTACCTTAAAAAGATAAAAGCAATATACAAACACAAAGTCAACATCATATTAAAGAGGGGAAACTGAAAGAACTCCCATTAAAGTCTGGAATTAGACAAGAATATCTACTCTTACCACTCCTGCTCAATATAATACTCAAAACTTTACCCAAAACAATCAGGCAAGAAAAAGAAATAAAATGGATACAAATATGAAAGGAAGGTACTCTCCTTGGGAGCACATATACAAATATGAAAGAAAGAAATCAAATTATTCCTATGTGCAAGATATGATTCTTTACACAGAAGCATTAAAAAATTTCCATGAGAAGCCTTATAGATCTGATAAATCAATTCTATTTGGGGTTCTATTTTTGTATCCTGTGGAAGGATACAAAATTAGTATACAAAAATCACTATTCCTGTACATCAATAATAAACCCAACAAAAAAGAAATCAGGAAAATAATTCCATTCACAATAGCGTCAAAAAAATTAAATATCTCACCAGGTGTGGTGGTACAGTCCTGTAATTCCAGTACTCGGAGGCTGAGGCAGGAGGTTTTGAGATTAAGGCCAACCAGGGTTACAAACATAGTGAGCTGAAGGTCAACTGGAGTTATACACATAGTGAATTCAAGATCAGCCTGAACTAAATAGCAAGACTCCATCTCAGTACATACATACATACATACATACATACATACTGTCTTGGTTACTTTTCACTCGTTGTCAAGACAAAATACCCGACGCCCAAAATTAGGAAAGGAAAGGTTTATTCTTACAGTTTCTCGGGAGTTTCAGTCCATTAGTTGGCTCCAAGTCAGCATAGGGTGGCGGGGCTACAGTTCATGGTGGCTGAAAACCACAAGGCACGCTGGCTAGAGAGACAGGAAGGAAGCGGAAGCGGAACAGCAAGTGGAAGAGGAAGACCCGCCTTCCCTTACACTGTATCTCAGCTCCAACCCTGGGCGTGGGCAGCGTTCACTTTGCTAATCCCAGTGCTAGACAACAAACTGAACACAAGCAGCCCCATCAAAAGTATGAGGACTTGGGGGTACATAGCATATCACCCAATACACATACATACCTAAGAAGCAATCTAGCCAAGGAAGTGAAAAACCTCTATGACAAGAATGACAGAACTCTGAAGAAAGAGATTGAAAAAGATATTACAAAATGGAAAAACAACCTCCTTCCTGGATTGGCAGTAAGTGCTGTAACACTAAGCCATGTACTTAGCCCTCGACTGGCAGAATTAATACTGCTAAAATGACCATATTAACAAGACTGATCTGTAGATTCAATGCAATCCCTGTAAAATTACCAAACATTCTTCATAGAATTAGAAAAAAAATCCTGAATTATATTTGGAGACAGATAATAACCACGGCAACCCCGAGGAAAAAACAGCAATGCTGGAAGCATCATTATACACTATATCAAGCTACACTATACACTGTAATAACAAAAACAATATGGTACTGAAATTTCTTTAGACCCATGGAATGGAACAGAAAACACAAAAACAAATGGTTACACCTACAATCATGTGATTTTTGGCCAAGGGGCCAAAAACATACACTAGAGAAAAGACAGTTTCTACAATAAATGGTACTGGGAAAATTGGAGAGCCAAGTGCAGAAAATTGAAACTACATTCCCATCTCTCGCCTTATACTAAAATCAAATCAAAATGGACCAAAGACTTAGATTATAAAACCAGAAACACTGCAACTGCTGGAAGATAAAATAGAACTAACAAGCCGGGCGTGGTGGCACATACCTTTAATCCCAGCACTCGGGAGGCTGAGGTAGGTGGAGCGTTGTGAGTTCGAGGCCAGCTTGGGCTACAGCACGAGCACAAGGCCGGCCTGAGCTACATAGTGTAACCCTGCCTCAAAAAACTAGGGCTGGGAGTTTGGCTCAGTGGCTTAAGTGCCTATTTGGCAGGCGTGAGGCTGTGAGCTCGATCCCCAGTGCCACAAAAAAAATAAAAAATTAAAAATTAAAAATTAAAAAATAGAACTAACACTTGAAGCTGCAGGCACAGGGAAAGGCTTCCTGAACAGGACTCCAAAAGCATAGGAAATAGTATCAAGAATCAATAAATGGGACTACGTCAAACTAAAAAGCTTCTGCCCAATAAAGGAACAACCAACAGAGTGAGGACACAACCCACGTAGGGGGAGAATATTTTTGCCTAGTTATTCTTCTGATAGAAAATTAATACCTGTAATGTACAAAGACCTTTAAAAAATCAACCCCCATTAAAAAGTGAACCCAATCAAAATACCAACAGTATTCATCACAGAACTACAGAAAACCTTGATTGATGTGTTTTGAAATTTTGTTTCCTTTTTTTTCTTTTCTCTTTGAAATAAAATGGATTTGGGAGGAAAAAAAGAACAACAACTAGAGAAAATAACCTAAAAATTCATAAGAGACCCAGAACAGCAAAAGCAATCCTGGGCAACACAAGCAAAGCAGGAGGAATCACAATCCTGGACTTCACAGTATATTGCAAAGCTACAGTGACAAAAACAGCATGGTACTGGCATAAAAACAGACATGTGACTCAATGGAAGTGAAAACCACCTCAGCCATACTTAGCCACCTGATTTTTGACAAAGGGCCCAAAAACATATGCTGGAGGAAAGACAGTCCTTTAAATAAATGGTGATGGAAGCTGGGCATTGGAGGTATAATCGCAGCACTTGGGAGGCTGAGTCAGGAAGATCACTGTGAGTTTGAGGCCAGCCTAGGTTACACACTGAGTTCAAGCCTAGCCTGAACTACATAGTGAGACCCTGTCTCAAATGCCAAAACAAAACAACATGGTACTAGGAAATTGGTTATCTGCATGCAGAAGACTGAATCTAAACCTGTATCTTTCACCACCTAGTAAAAGAAAATAAAAATAGGTTAAACTCTTAAAGACATAGACATAGGCAAGGACTTTCTGAACAGAACCCCAATTGTACAGGAAATAATATCAAGAATCAACAAATGAGATCATATCAAATTAAAATGCTTTTGCACAGCAAATGAAACAACCAACAGAGTGAAAAGACCATCTAGAAAATGGGAAAAAAATTTCCCCAGCTATTCCTCAGAGGACTAGTATCTAGAATATATAAAGAACTCAAAAAAATTAGACACCACAAAATAAAAGATCCAATCAAAAAATGGGCTATTGAAATGACAAATGGACAACATATAAATGAAAATGTGTTCAATATCTCTGGTCATTAGAGAAATGCAAATTAAAACAACACTGAGATTGTGTCTTATTCCAAAAAGAATAGGCATCATCAAGAAATCAAATAATACATAGTGCGACCCTGCCTCAAAAAACTAGGGCTGGGAGTTTGGCTCAGTGCCTTAAGCGCCTGCTCTGGCAGGCGCGAGGTTGTGAGTTCAATCCCTGGTGCCGCAAAAAAAAAAAAAAAAAAAAAAAAAAAAAAAAAGAAGAAGAAGAAATCAAATAATAACATATGCTGGGAAGGCTGAGAGGGGAAAAGAACCTTTCTACATTGTTGATGGAAATAGAGATTTCTCAAAAAACTAAAAACAAATTTCATCTGATCCAGCTATTCTCCTACATATCATCCTGAAAGAGTTAAAGACATATTACAGTGATACAGTCCTATGTTTACAGCAGTACAACCATAATAGCTGAAACTTGGAAGAGGCCTGTTTGTCCATCAGCAGATGAATGGATAAATAAAAATCTGATATTTATATACAATAGGGTATTTCTCTGCCATAAAGAAGGATAAACTTCAGTCATCTGTAGGAAAATGAATGCACCTTGAGACCATAATTTTAAGTGAACTAAATCAGACACACAGCCTAAATATTAGTTTCTCTTATATAACAAACTCAAAATATAAAGAAACGAGCAAAATAAAAAACAGATGTTCTTGTTTTGACAGCACATATACAAAATAAAAGATAGGTAAGACTTGGGAGGCTAAAGCAGGAGGATTGTTGCATGTTCAGGACTAGCCTGGGCTACAAAGTGAGCTCAAGGCCAGCCTGAACTGCATAGCGAGACCCTGTCTCAAAAAGACAAAACAACAACAACAACCAGAACAACAACAAAAAAAAGGTAGGAGGAACAGGGAGATAATTTTTTTGCAAAAGAGAAGGGAAAAAAGAGATGTGGGGTGTGGGGGAGAGAAAAAGGATAAAAAAAATTAAGATGTATATATGTAACTCCCCACAATTAAAGTAATCATTACCTACTGTAAACATATACTAACAAAAACCAGTATGCTAAGTTTAAAAAAGTGGGCAAAGTAACAGAACAGATACTTCTCGAAAGAAGAAATTCAAATGGCCAAATACTGTATGAAAAAAGTAACATCTCTGGTCATCAGAAAAATACAAATAAAAACTATACTGGGAAAAAAAACTATATTGAAAATATGTTATTTACATACAATGGAATACTACTTTACCATTGAAGAACAGTCTCTTGTAAGAAAAGTCACTGAGTCATTTGTAGGAAAATGGATGCATCTGAGATCATTATGTTAAAATGAAACAGATGCAAACTTAAATAATCACACTGTTTCTCTTATGAGAAACTCGAAGTATATACAAAGAGCAAACTAAAAGACAGATAATAGGAAGTTAGGAGACATCTTTCTCAAAAGGGAAGGGGTCAAGAGATAGAGGAGAGGGAAAGAGTGGAGGGACAGGGAATGAAAAAAAGATGTGTACATTATGTGTTGCAAACACGTTAAAAAGCAAGGAGATGAAGAGGATGGATGGAGGGAAGAGGAAAAGGAAAGTGGATATTAAAAAAAAAGAAGGAATTAAAATGTACTACAGCCAGGCTTGGGAGCACATGTCTGTAATCCCAATCTGAGGCAGGAGGATCACTGTTGAGTTTAAAGCCAGCTGCACAACATAGTGAGGCACCTTGTAGATTCCCATTTTTGCCCACCTTGGACCCACCTAACCTCATAGTTTTACTCTATAAAAGTCCCTAGGAAAGACAGAGTCTTTGGAATCCACTCAGGACCCCTTCTGTCTCTCTCAGACAGAAGCTTTCTTTCTTTCAATAAATATATTCTGCTCTTACCCTCTGTTGTTCCTAAAATTCATTCTTTGATTTTGGAGAACACGAACTCATGGTGGACGTATAGTAGATTGAGAGTTTCATTCCCCTGTATCACTACAAATGCACTACAGTGAGCTTCCATCTCACTGCAGTTAGAATTGGTAACACAGCTGGGCATGGTGGCGCATGCCTTTAATCCCAGCACTCGGGAGGCTGAGGTAGGACGAGCGTTGTGAGTACGGGGCCAGCTTGGGCTACAACATGAGCACAAGGCCGGCCTGAGCTACACAGTGCAACCCTGCCTCAAAAAGCTAGGGCCGGGAGTTTGGCTCAGTGGCTTAAGGGAGTGCCTGACAGGTGCCAGGTTGTGAGTTTGATCCCCGGTGCCACAAAAAAAAAAAAAAAAAAAAAAAAAAAAAAAAAAAAGAATGGGTAACATCAAGAGTACAAAAACAAAACTGAATGCTAGTCAGGATGGGAGGAGCACATTGACTCCAGTGAGAATGTACATTAGTACAACTATTAAGGGAATTGGCATGGAGACTCTTCAAATGAGAAAACTCAGAAATACCATTTGAGCTGGGAGTGGTAGCGCACTTGTAATCTCAGCATTTGGGAGGCTGAGGTAGGAGGATTGCCATGAACTATGAGATTCATAGTGAGTTCAAAGTCAGCCTGAACTACAGAGTGAGACCCTGTCTCAAAACAAAACCAAAAAAGAAAAAGAAAAAAAAAGAACTACATTTGACCCAGTTATACCACTCTGGGGAACATTCCCAAAAGAATGAAGGACTGCTTTCTACAATGATACATACATTCCTATGTTTACAGCAGCATAACTCACAACAGTTAAACTATTTATGCTTATTTGAGAAAGCTAAAAAAAATACATAAATAAGTAAGTAATTAAAATAAAGGAGAGAAACCAGGTCAACTTCTGAAGATGAAGGAGGTAAGTGGGGGGAAGAAGAGAAGAGAGAAGGAAGTAACAGTATTGAATTTGATTAAGATATATTAAATATATATATTAACTTTCCAAAATAAACCCCATCATCACGTGCAATACTAGCATAATTTAAAAAACAACAACAAAAACTTGGTTAAAAAAAAAACAACTTTCTGGCATGGTGGTACAAGCCTGTAAGCCCAGCACTCTCGACTGCCATGGATTCAAGGCCAGTTTAGACTACATAATGAGTTCAAGGTCAGCCTGAACTACATAGTATGACCTTGTCTCAAAAAAACAAAAAAAGCTGGGCGTGGTGGCGCACGCCTTTAATCCCAGCACTCGGGAGGCTGAGGTAGGAGGAGCGTTGTGAGTTCGAGGCCGGCTTGGGCTACAATGCGAGCACAAGGCTGGCCGGAGCTACACAGTGCGACCCTGCCTCAAAAAACCAGGGCCGGGAGTTTGGCTCAGTGACTTAAGCGCCTGTCTGACAGGCACAAAGTTGTGAGTTCAATCCCTGGTGCTGCAAAAAAAGAAAGAAAAGCAAAAAGAAAACAACCTGATTAAAAAATGAGCCAAAGACTTTGACACCTCACCTAAGCTATAAAGATGGCAAATAAGCATATGAAAAATGCTCATCATCAGGTCATCAAGGAAATGCTAATTAACACAATAAAGAGATCTCATTGCATGCCTTAGATGGACAAAATTCAGAACACTAAAGCAAATGCTGATGAGGACAGAGAGGACAGAGACTCTAACTCACTGCTGATTGGGATGCAAAATGTACATACATTTCAGAAGACAGTTCAGCAGTTGCTTACAAAACTCAACAGACTCTCTCTCTCTTTTTTTTAAACCTAACCCAGCAATGATGCTCCTTAGTATTTAACTAAAGGAGATGAAAACTTAAGTTCACACAAAGACTTACAGGTGGCTGTTTACAGCAGCTTTTAACACAAGTCCAAAAACTTGGAAGCAACTAAGATATCCTTCAGTAGTTGAATGTGTAAACTGGCACATCTAAACAATGAAATACTATTCAAAGACAAAAAGAAATTAACTATCAAGCCATAAATAGATGTGGAGAAAATCGAACCCCATATCACTATACGAACAAAGTTAATACTATGTCATTACAATTACTGGAACATGACATTCTGGAGAAGGCAAAACTATGAACACAGTAAAAGGATTAGTAGTAGTTGCCAGGGGCCTGGGGATACAGCCCAGCAGTGCAGTGCCTGCCTGGTAAGTGCGAGGTCCTGAGTTCGATTCCTGGTACCTAAATAAATAAATAGATAGATAGACAGATAGACAGTAGTACTTGTCAGGGACTAGGAGGTAGAGAGATGAACAGAAGAGGCACAGGAGATTTTCAGAACAGTGAAGAAATATATGTGTGAATTTTATATATTGGTGCTGTAGGATTACTAGTGATCAGATTTGAAGACAAACGACAGAAGTCTTTACCTCTTCAAGTAACACTAAAAGTAAAATCATACCGTATTTATTTATTTTTGGTACTGGAATTGAACTCAGGACCTTGTGCTTCACAGGCTGGCACTGTGCCACTGAGCCATATCCCCAGCCCCCATACAGTATGATTAAAAAGAAAAAATTATGTGTTGAGACACAGCACAAGAGACCATTAAAATGGAGAAGTAATAGATATGAGGTGTGATCAAACAATACGATGAAGTTGTCCCGTGTAATTTGGTTGTGAGTTATGGTTGAGAGACGGTGTGTTTTAAAGTGCACCATAAATCATGGATCGTAAACAACTTGTTTTATTAGATATGCACCATACGACTGCTTCGGATTCCAGCTGAAACAATGTTATTACTAGAGATAAATTTGGGTCTGTGGTTATGGTCCTGATACCAAGGTGCAGAGTTCTCAATGTGATTTTCACTCAGTTCCTGTCACACGAATAAAGCATCTCAATCAAGATCCAATATCAAGGTGATGTTGATTATGTTTCTTGCCTTGATTGAATGCTTTAACCTAAGTTTGTACCCAGGAAAACTATGATAAACTCTAAATACTATAGCAATTTATTATTTAAGAAAGCATGTGCATAGAAAATAGCCTGAGAAAAGGGCAGTTTCGTTCTCCATCATAAATTGCTTCTATTTCAGGAAATTACAAAAAAAAAAAATTACAGCAGGGCACGTAGCCTGGATGAAACATAAAGTCAGGTTTGGTTGCTATTGTCGCTGCTCACTGCTCTGCTGCCTCCTACCTGTTCTGCAATGCCCCTCTGCCATGCCACCCTGCCTTGGAGCCGGCCAATTATGAACTGAAACCTCTACAAGCTGTGAGCTGAAATAAACCTTTCTTCCTCGAACTTTGGGGGTCAGGTATTTTGTCTCAGTAACAAGTAATTAAGCCACCTTTTTCTCTATTCTTTCCCAATTCTTCATTTTTCCAGTAACAACAATGTCTCCCTAATTTACCATACTGTGGAAAAACTAAGTTTGAACTAAACATTACTACTGAACTATTATAATTTTATTAACAGCATGCTATAATCAGGTGAGCCAACTGGGAGAGAAACTCTCATAACTGAAAAGATTAGGGCAAGTGGTAATCATCTTTATTTGGTTTTGGTTTAGAGTAAACATTTTAATCTTATTAATATCACATTATGTCATTAAACAGATTACAAAAATGAATATAAACTAGCAATGTTCCATTCCAGGAGACCATTCCTAAGTCAGATTCATTTGTAAGTCCAACAAAGTGAGTCTTATACACCTCTGACACAAATATTCACTATATATTGCTTTATGCTTGCTAGTCCTCCCCTCCACATCACCACTGTTTTTCCTCTTGCTTTGGACATCATGGGCTCTGAGTTCTGTGCTACTGTCCACTCTCACACTGCCATTTCTCATACACACAGTAATCACACAGCAGCACAATGCCCGGCACACATATGAGCTACTTTCAAGATTTGTTCACATCTATGAACGTTCCTAACGCGAGGTCCACTCATATCTGTGAGAATTCGCTACTCGAATGTTCATATGTCAGGGACTTACTATAAAAATACACGAACCTCAGTACTAAACGGACTTCAAAAATGACAACAGGACCAAAAAGAGTTATCCTCTGAAACTGAAGTTAATGAGAACCCATAGTGACAGTATTTTTTTAACTCATCCTTTCAATTTGAAATTGGCTTCCTTAAGGCAATTCAAGAATGTTAGCTGGGGCCAGGGATTTAGCTCAGCAGCATAAGCGCCTGTCTAGCAAGCACGAGATCACGAGTTCAATCCCGGGTACCAAAAAAAAAAAAAAAAAAAAAAAAGGACTGTTAGCTGGGCACGGTGGCACACACCTTTAATCCCAGCACTCCAGCCAGGAGGATCGTTGTGAGTTCGAGACCAGCCTGGGCTACAAAGTGAGTTCAAGGCCAGCATGAACTGCATAGTGAGACCCTGTCTCAAAAAATGGGGCCAGGAATTTAGCTCAGTGGCCTAAGTGCCTGCCTGGCAGGTGCGAGGTGAGTTCAATCCCTGGTACAAAAAAAAATAAAAAAAAGAATGTTTAACATCCAAAGTCATGAACGGAAACATCTCAGAGGTATATTGTGTTGTTTAATTTTTTTTTTAAATGGCAAATTTTACAATAGATTTAGGAGAGTACTTCTTAGAAAACTTGTTTTCTTAGTACGTGTTTGTGGTACTGAATAATGTTGTTCAATTAGGACAACACTTTCTAAATCAGCAGAATGGTTCTGCTAATTGATTGTCACTCATCCCTACTCACCATGAAAAGGAATACTCAAAGTTCAATTAATTTGAACAATCACACACTGATACTAGTGCTAACCAGTGATGAAATTTTCAAGAAAAAAGTGTTCAGTATATTTATACTTATCTGACAACAGAATATTCAATAAGGAGAAAATGTAATTGAAGATCAAGAAGATAAAAACAAAATAGCATGCAAATTATAAACTGCACAAAGAAACTTACCTTGTAATTTTTTCAAAACGGCAACCTCCATTTTCAGCACTTGCTTTGGTTGTTGAGCTGATTCCACCTTCAATGCGACATTTTCCCTGGTGAGCATGTCCAAGGCATCGTAAATTTCTCCAAAGCCCCCACCCCCAATCTTTCTCAACTGCACAGAAAATAAGAACACACTCAAAATTATGAGAAGATTCTAAATGAGAATCGATTCACTTCTTACATTTAGAAAATAATATGATTTTACAATCCCTGTTTTGTTTTGTTTTGTTTTTCAGTAATGGAGATCAAATCATGGTGTACTTTACCACTAAGCTGCCTCTTTAGATCTCTGTTTATTTTTGAGACAGGTTCTTAATAAACTGCCAAGGTGGGACTCAAATTCACAATCCTCCTGCTGGGATTACAGTTACGAGCCATTAAACCCATCTTATTATCCCCATTTTTGGTGGGGCTGGGTATCAGGAATCAAACTCAGGACCTCACACTTGCCAGGCAGGTGCTGCACCACTGAGCTAAATCCCCAGCTCCATTATCCTCATTTTATAATAAAACATTTCAGAAGCCGAGCATGGTGGGCATTACACCCGTAATCTCAGCACTTCAAGGTCAGCATGAACTGTATAGCAAGACCCTGACCCTGCATGAAAAATCCAAAAAACAAAACAAAAACAAAATAAACAAAATATCTCAACACTGTTAAATTAACTATATATATGGCAAGAAGAAAACAAATGTCTGGAAATAACATCAAATTTCCCAAGTCTGTCCATGAAAAAATGAAATTATTTTACTCACATACAATTTTTTTTATAGTCACATACAATTTTAAAATGTGGTCTATAGTCAACATCAGACGTGCTGCATGTGCACACACACACACACACACACAATACGTATCTTAAAGAATCACTTCACATAAATATCACTCAAATCAAATTTGTTGTTGTCTTTTTTTTTTTTTTTTTTTTTTGAGACAAGGTCTCACTTTGTAGTTCAGACTGGCCGTGAACTCACTGCTTAGCCCAGGCTGGTCTCTAATTCACAATAATCCTCCTGCCTCAGCCTCCCAAATGCTGAGATTACAGGTGTGCATGTGGTTTTCATTCTCAAACAGTCACTGTCAGACTTTTTCAACCACAGACTCTTTTGCCAACTGAAATCATATCTGCAATCAATCTGGTGTATAGGAGTGGTTCAAGGTAAGCAGCCAGCACCCTGCTGTCCCATCAGGTACTCTCCTCTCTGATGTAACCAACAGGCTCCATGGAACAAAAGAGCTGTTCTAAACTATCCCAGACCTCACTGTACATCCACACACTGAAGAAAGACTGCTGTAATCACTTCAAGCACTTTCATCAAACACTTAATATTCCTTCTGATAAAATGTTAGCTTAACTGAGGGATCGTTTTCTGAATATCATGAACAAGTTCTAAACAGATACTGACAACAAAACCTATAGAATTCTGGAAAACTGGAATGGTGATACAGTCTGAACAAGATACAGCAAGAAATCATTTTGGTTTTGTTTGTCTTGTTGGTTTTGTTTTGTTTTGTTCTGTTTTGTTTTGCAGCACCGGTGATTGAACTCACAACCTCGAGCCTGCCAAGGCAGGCGCTTAAAGCACTGAGCCAAACTCCCGGACCTTTTGTCTCGTTTTTATTTTGAGACAGACTCTTTCTAAGTCACTAAATTGCCCAGGTAGGTTTGAATTTCAGATCCTCTTTGCCTCAGCCTCTCAAAGTACTGGTATTAAAGTGTATATCACCACAGCCTTCAAGAAACCAATCAGTTCAATTTCCTGAAACTAGGTCATCTTCCCCTTATTATGTTATCAAACACACAGGATGTAAAATGTAGGAAGTCATCAGAAGCATAGGGTCCGAAATCCCAACCTCTCAAGAGACCCCAGCTCATGTCTTTCTTAGTTCTCCCTTGGAATCTCACTGATTACTATATCCAGGCTGACTTCTTTGTCATCTAAAATTTATCTGGGAATTATCTGTTTAATCATTCAATTAACCATTTTTATCAGGTTGTACATCAGATATCACTGATATCATTCTATTGCTTTTTAACTCATGCTATTTAACTTTCCAGTATCTTCAAAGGCAGGGACACTTTTTATGTCCTCACAACATTTGGCAAAATGCTAATTACATAATTATTGTTTAACTTTATTTGTTTTGTATGTGTGAGTCATAATTGTTCTTTATTTTTGTTTAGTGAAGGGAAAACTAAGACGAACTACAGAATGAACTCAGAATTAATAAATACACTCCAGAACTACTTAGTTAAATATATTGGTTTTTGTTGGGTCATAATGGGTTCTTAAGATTCTTTTTTTTCTTTCCTCTTCTTAGCTTGCTAGCATTGGGGAGCCAACCCACAGCTTCACATATGCTAGGCAAAAACTCTACCACTGAGCTATATCCCCAATCCCTTTTAGTTTTGAGACAGAATTTCACTGAAATGTCCAAGATGGCCATGAATTTGGGACCCTCTCCCTCAGTCTCCCAAGTAGCTGGGATTATAGGTGTGCGCTACCATACCTAGCAAAATCTCATAAATAAGATAGGTACAGGGGTATGTACCTATAGTCCCATCTACTCAGAAGGCTGAAGCAAAAGAATCACTTGAGCTCAGAAATTTGGGGCCAGACTGGACAATGCAGTAAAACCTTACCTCAAAACAAAACAGAGCCAGGTACGGTGGGGAACACCTGTAATCTCAGCACTTGGGAGGCTGAGACAGGAGGATCATTGTGTGTTTGAGGCCAGCCTGGACTACATGGTGAGTTCAAAGCCAATCTGAACTACAGAGTGAGACCCTGTCCTTAAAACACACACACACACCAAATAACAACAAAATTAAAATTAATTTAAAAATTAAAATAATGATACACACTACCAATTATGGATTGATGAGAGGTGGCTTACTGTTTTACTTCAAAAGAAAAAAACCTTACCAAATGGTAGATTAAAACATCTAAGCTGAAGCAAATGATTTTGTTCTACAGTCTGTTCCTATGATACCATTTGAACATTAGAACCATTAACATTTTTATTAGCTTGACAAAGACCTAAGACATTACAATGCTTCCTAAGCAAAGAAACAGAACCAGTTTAGTATTACAGGGGTACACAGATTAAAAATAAAGGTGACGGTTGTGGCAGACAGACTATTTTCCAAAGATGGCCACCACAATATCACCATCCTTGTTCTTCAACTGTGAGAATGCCCTTTCCTTTAAAGAAGGAAGTGTGACCTTGTCACTCCCCCATCTAAAGGTAAGAGTCTACTTTCCCTTTTCATCAAATCTGGGTCAACCTTGTGATTGCTTTAATCAACAGAAGAACACACTGTGAATTCTGAGAAGAGCACTGAGCCAGCTAGCACTTTCTGCTTCTTTATCTCTGGAAAGCAAGCTGCCATATAAAAAGTATCACTATCCTGAGAAGTCATAGCCTAGGAGATTCCCTGGAAAATGAGCCAATAAACTGAGGCAAGTGAGAGCAATAATGAGTCCAAAGTTCCAGACAAGGGAGTAAGAAGTTTTTTGGGAGTGGATTTCCAACCCAACAAATGCTACTATGCCACAAAGGTCAGAGACAAATCACCTAGGCCAAGTTACTCTTAATTTCTAGTTTGCAAAATTGGGAACAAAATAAAAAGATTGTTTTAAGTCTCTGTTCTGATATAGCTTGTTACACAACAACAGATAACTAAAACACCATTCTTAATAACTTGTCTATGATTTTTTACTAAAAATGTCATTCTTTCTTGCAATTTGAGGGATAAGTTCCACAAATATATTAGCTCTAATTATGAACACAACAGTGCCATTCCAGACAGGTCTTCAATTGTCAGCTTTTGATGTTTCCATAAAGAATAGCCAACTTACACCACAAAACTTAGTAAGATGCTCTCACCAAACTAACAAAAAATGTTAGAAATGGCTATAATCTCCTTCTATAATCATGACGTGGTTTTTATAATCAATCAAATTTTCAAAGCCTACTGACTTACTCAATCAGTAAAATATACTGTACCATAGAAACAAGACTTTATTCCTCCCCAAGGCAACTATAAAGAAAGGAAAAAGAAAAAAGAAGGAAAGAAAAGGGCTGGGGATGTAGCTCTGTAGAAGAATGCATGCTTTGCCTGTGTGAGGCTCTTGGTTGAATCTCCAGTTGGAAGAATGCATATAGAGAGATTTTTTCCATCTATTGGTTGATGAAAAGAACCACCAAAATAGCTTCAAGAAACCTGCTAATGGAATAAAGGTGTGCTCCTTGGGACCCTGTCTGAAAGCAAACAAACATGCTAGGTGTGGTAGTGCACACTATAATCCCAGCACTTGGAAGGCTGAGGCAGAAAGATCCCTGCAAATTCAAGGCCTTCCTGGGCTACATAGTGAGTTCAAGGCAGCCTGAATACATAGCAAGACTCTGTCTCAAAAAAACAAAAGCAAACAAATAAAATAGCAATCTTAGCAAGATGGCCAATTCCAGGTCTAGGACCAGGTGTAGTGATGCACACCTGTAGTCCCAGCACTCGGTAGGGTTGGGCAGTTGGATTGCCCCCAGTTCAAGGCCAACCTGGGCTACATAGTGAGCTCAAGACCAGCCTGGACTGTATACAGCAGGACCCTGTCTCGAAAAAACAAAACAAAACAAAACAAAACATAACAAAACAAAACACAACACAACCAATGCCAGGTCTAGGGCAAGAAAGCCATTAAAAGACTTAGCATAATATAAAAAGAATTCAGGCAACAATTTGAAGGATATCCCCAAAGTCAAATAAGATATTTGAACATCTATTAGGATAATAACTACAATGGACAAAGACACATGGAATGTTTAAATCCAAATTGCATCTCCAGATAATCAAATAGTTGATTACAGGAAATTTTTCTTTAGATATATTTCAGCTAATAAATGAAAAAATGATAGAACACCACTAATTTACTATCTCTAATGAGTTAACAGACCAAGAAAATGCTCATCAATAGGTACTAACATCACAGAAAAAGATGGACAATAAAACATTATAGGCCAGCACTCAGAAGGCTGAGCAAGAGGATTGCTGCGAGTTGGAGGCCAGACTGGGCTACAAAGAGAGTTCAAGGTCATCCTGCACTACAAAGTGGACCCTATCTCAAAAAAACCAAAACCAGAACAAACAAATAATCCAAAAAAAAAAAAAAAAAAAAAAAAAAAAAAAAAAAAAAAAAAAAAAAAAAAAAAAAAAAAAAAAAAAAAAAAAAAAAAAAAAAAAAAAAAAAAAAAAAAAGGCAAAAAAACTCACTCAGATCTAATCAAATATTTAGGTATAACTGCCAATGTACATGACATACATGAGACAGAAAAACATGTCAACACCTCAAGCAATCAGTAATACCCAAACCACGGAGGAATTCTACAGGCAAATTACCTAGTTTCTTCATTAAGTCAATGTAAAGAAAACTGGGAAGAGGGATGGAGAGAGGGGCACAGGGAGAGAAGAGAGACAGAGAGACTGAGGAAGCTAGATTTAAAAGAAACTTAAGTAATGTCAACCAACTGCAGTATACAGAGCTTCCTGGACCTAGATTCAAACTGTTAAAAATAATTTATAAAATAATCTGAGAACTATGGAAACTGAAAGGATACTTGGTGTATTAAGAAATTATTCTTTTTCAGCCAAGTGGCGACTCAGACCTACAATCCCAGCACTCTGGGAGGCTGAGATAGGAGAATCATGATTCAATTACAGCAAGACTCTGTCTCAAAATATAAAACAAAAAAGGGCCTGGGATGTAGCTCAGTGTAGAAGGTCCTGAGTTCAATCACCAGTACTAAAAAAAAATGAAACTACCTTTTTAGGTGTGATAATAGTAGCATGATTAAGCTTTAAAAAAGAAATCCTTATCATTTAAAGATAAGGACTGAGGTATACACAGAAGAAATGTTAACATTAAGACTGCTTCAAAATGGGGGAAGATGTTTGCTGCACTTTCAAACACTGTATTTTTTTCATCTGTTCTTTTTGTAAGTACACTTATACAATATTAACAATTGCAAGTCAGGAAAATATAGTATTATAAGACTATAAACAGAGCTTAATTACAGGAACCAACATAAAAATACCTGCTTCAAGCAGATAAGCAATGTAGGCACTATACCAAAGATGACTCCCTCCATACCCACCCCCACTCTGCTGTTCACTCACCACTTTCCATCTTTCTTTGACCAGGATCCCAACACTGAGGATGTCTGGCTGCTCTCCTCCCCCACTCATTGCAAAACACTGATGTGGAAGAACAGCTACACAGGCATCCAACTCCCAAAGCTGGTTTCCATTTAACCTGAAATCAAAAAAAAAAAAACAAAAAAAAACAAAAAAACAAAAACAGCAGCTACTTCTCAGGGGTAATTAACACAACATTCTAGCATTAAGAAGCACTATTAACCCTATTAATAATTAATAATTAACCCTATATTAATTAGGTAGCTTTAATGGAAAGAGGGAGGGAATAAACTGTTCCAAAAGTTGTTTAATGCATGTTTTTAAAACCACATTATCTTTCTACTACAAATGATTGCAAAATTACAATGAAAAATTACTACAGTGATTACAAAATTGTTACAGCATGGATATTACAATATTTACAATAACTGAGACTGTGGACTATAGAGCAAGCATGAAGTCAATGCCTGTGCATCCAGATAGACTACCAGCCTGAGTAGAACGTGCTGCTAAAGACATAACTTAAACTTAAACAGCAGTTTATAGTTAGTAGGTTAGGACAGTTTAACATCATTAGAGCTAATTTTTTTTGGAGGGGGGTGTTTCGAACAAGGTCTGGCTATGTAGTTCAGACTGGCCTTGAACTCAGTGTATACCCGCCGCTGGAACTCAGAGCAATCTTTCTGTTTCAGCCTCCCAAGTACTGGGATTACAGTTGTGTGCCCAGCTCTTTTGAGCTAATAATAATTTAATGTTACAAAATGGCAACATGACTGTAATTTCAGCACTTGGGAGGCTGAGGCAGGAGAATTGCTGCAAATTCAAGGCAAGTCTGGGCTACACAGTGAGTTCAAGGCCAGACTACACTACATAGTGAAACCCTGTCTCAAAAAGACAAAAAAGGAAAAACAATTTTACAAAATGCACTTAAAATGCAGAGGAGGTAAATATGAACATAGAAAAAGGTCACTGATTAAATCCTACACAATAAAATTATAAGAGAAAAGGAGTAACAGTAAAAAGAACAGCATACTTGTAGAATATGAACAGCAGAAATAGCCAAAAGAAGATAAAAACTGTAACCTAGACCAGAACTGGGAGAGATACAGAGTGACTTTCAGGAAACACTATTCAGTGGAAAAAAGCAAGATGTACAAAGGGCTTAGGGTACACTGCCTTTTGAGTAAAAGGGAAATGAATGGTAAGTATATGTAAGTTTTTATTTTGTTTAAAAAAAAAAAAAGGAAGGATAAGCTGGAAAGAGATGAAAATGATTCTCAATGACAAAAGTAGGCAAATTTTTTCCCTGGAAGATCAGAAAGTAAACATTTTAAGCTTCACAGAGCATGTATTGTCACAGCTACTCAACTCTGCTACTGCAACACAAAAGAAGTCATAAATGTGAAGTAAACAGATGAGTGTAGCTGTGTTCCAACAAATTTTATTTACAGGGGGAAAATGGTAGTTGGCCAAATATGGTCTGCAAACTGATATTTACCAAAATTTACTCAATAGAAAGGGGAGGGGAGATAAAGGGAATTAATATGAAAGCCAGACTTCTATGAATATATTTTATAGCTTTCATTGTTTGAAACATGTAAATGTTTTATATATGACAAAAACAAAATTTCCCTCCAAAAGCAAAAATCAACACAGTAACAAGTGATCAGCAAAACTGGGTTTAAGGGTGTGGTGGTGCATACCTATAATCCCAGCACTCAGCAGGCTGCGGTAAGAGGTGGTTAATGGTACTACATGTAAAAGACAGATACTACTTGGCCTCGCTGACCAATATTCACATTAAATGATCTGACAATGAGCAGCACACCACTAGCATCGGGAACCAAACTAACACTTTGACTCAAGGCATAGTTTTGACTGGCCATTCAGGAATGTAGATCTGAGCATCATTACAAAAGCTTTGAAAATTCAACTTACATTAAAAATGAACCACATGGAAAGCTCGTCAGAACTTGCAATGTGAACATAAATGGTAAACTAAAACAAAAAATCAATATTTTCTATAGAATTTAAGTTTGTTTCTAATCTCAAAAAATAAGTTTTTAAATGTTGAGCATGCAATCCATAATTACCAAGCATACAAGAACCATGAAAATCTCAACTTACATATGAAAGGATAACCAACAGATGCAGGCACCAAGATGACAGATTCAGGACATATCAGACAAAGACTTTAAAGCAGCTACTGTGTGCAAAGGTGTACACCTAGAAGTGAACAGAGAGATACAAAGTTTCAATACAGAAACTAAAGATAGTGTAGAAGATAGTTTATTTATGAATAAGGCAGCCAGCTAGTGGAAGGGCCTGAGATAGAGTGGAGTGACCAGACATACCGACAAAAATTAAGAATAACCAGTGAACTAGGACTCTGGACATAGAACGAATTTCCTCAGGCAGCACCTCACCCCCTAAACAGTGCAGCCACAACCCACTAAAATCCATAATTTTGAGGAAATTATAAGGCGAATTAAACAGTTTACTGGAAACACTGGGCTAGAGCACCTGAGTCCCAATTGGTCACTTTAAATCCAAAGACCCACTTGTGATTGGTGATCACTAAGCAGTTAAGCAATTCCTATACCCTACTTGCCTATAAATAATTCTAAACTGAGTGGCCATGTGGCCATCCCATCAAGGACCCCACCTGGAAATCCACGAGCTATTCTCCTTATCCTTTCCAGTAAAACTTCCCTAACCTCCCTCTCTGGTTTGCAACTCTATTCTTTGAAGTTTGCAGAACTACAGACCCAAAATATGGTATCAATATGAAGTAGTAAGCTAATTTATTTTTCTTTTACAGTGCTTGAGATTGAACCTAGGGCTTCACACACGCTATAAGCTCAGCTCACTAAACTGAAATTTTAGAAGTGAATACAACAATTGACACTTTAAATAGAGGAAATCAATAGAAGAATTGCCAGAGGAAAGAATAAACTCAAAGATAAATCTATAGAAATTAACCAATCTGAAAAGATTGAACACAGGCCCTGGGGACCAACGGGACAATACTAAAAACTCTTAACAAATATTTGTGTGATTAAGAGTTGTAGAAGAGAAAAATGTTTAGAATAGGAAAAAAATTGAAAAGTAGCTAAAACTTTCCAATTTGAGAGATAAAACAGACTAAAAAAGCTCAGCGAATAGGATAAGCAAAGTAAAATCATAAAGCACAAACCTCACTCCTAAGCACATTATGCCTAACCTGCTAACAAAAAACACAAAGAAAAACACTTTAAAACATTCAGATCAAAGCTGGGCATGGTGGCGCATGCCTTTAGTCCCAGCACTGAAGTAGGAGGAGTTGTGAGATCCAGACCAGCCTGCGCTACAAAGTGAGCTCAAGGCCTGCCTGAACTACATAGTGCGACCCTGTGTCAGAAAACTAGGGCAGGGAGTTTGGCTCAGCGGCTTAAGCACCTGCCTGGCAGGTGCGAGGTTGTGAGTTCAATCCCCGGTGCCACAAAAAAAAAAAAAAAAAAAAAAAAATTCAGATCAAAATATGACTCCTTATTTATAGGGAACAACTACTCAACTGACTTAAGTTGGCAGAAACCACAGAGGCCAGCAAGACAAAACACTGTGTGTGTGTGTGTGTGTGTGTGTGTGTGTGTTAAAGTACTGAAAATAAAGACTGTTGACTCAGAAGTCTGTATCTGAAGAAAAATGTCCTTCAGGGGTAAGGACATTCTCAGATTAAAAAAAAAAATTAAGACTTTCAGTAGACCTGATCTTAATTACCAAAAAAAGCTTTTCAGAGAAAAGGAAACTTACAAGAATAGAATAGTAGGAATGAAGGAAGAGGAACAGGAATCTACGTAAACTGCAGGGCATGCTGGCACACATCTGTACATAATGGCAACATTCAGGAGGTTGAGACCAAGCTGCCTTGAGTTCAAGGCCATCCTGAACTAAATAATGAGAACCTGCTCAAAACATCAGAAAATGAAATCTAGGAAAACAGACGAATACTCTTCGGTTCTTTAAAATGTATCTCATAATTAAAAGCAAAAATTAAAATACTATCTGAAGAAATTTTTAAAATATATAGATATAAGATGGTTGTAACGAAAAAGGTAGAATGATAAGGAGATTTAGATGATTGTGATTAAGTTTCTGAATTCATCTCAGAGTGGTAATAATTCTAACTAGGATGTAAAAGTAGATACATTTGGCTGGGGATGTTGTCAGTTTTGGAAAGCTTTCACTGTCTGCAGGAGGCCCTGTGTTTATCTGTGTGTGTGTGTCTGTGGGTCTGTGTGTGTGTGTCTCTGTGTGCTGTACACCAGAGAGCATTTTTTTTTTTTTGTGGCACTGGGGATCGAACTCACAACCTTGCACCTGCCAGGGCAGGCACTTAAGCCACTGAGCCAACCTCTCAGCCCAGAGAGCATTTTTAAAACCATAGAGTGCCGGGCGTGGTGGCGCACGCCTTTAATCCCAGCACTCGGGAGGCTGAGGTAGGAGGAGTGTTGTGAGTTCGAGGCTGGTTTGGGCTACAACGCAAGCGCAAGGCCGGCCTGAGCTACACAGTGCAACCCTGCCTCAAAAAACCAGGCCTGGGAGTTTGGCTCAGTGACTTAAGCGCCTGTCTGACAGGTACGAGGTTGTGAGCTCAATCCCCGGTGCTGCAAAAAAGAAAAAAAAACCATAGAGTAAAAAAACAAAAACTATGCAGAGATGCCAAAACAATTACAATACTAAAACATGCTAAAATAATCCACAAGAGCCAAGCATGGCACATACCTGTAATCCCAGGACTTGAGAGGCTGAGGCAGGAGGATCACTGCAAGTTTGAGGCCAGCCTAGGCTACATAGTGAATTCAAGGCCAATCTGAACTACATAGTGATATCTTGCCTCAAAACAAAACACAGCAGAACAAAACAAAACAAAACAAAGAATTATATAAAATAATACAGAAGAAGATAAAAAGGAGAAACAAAAGAACAAATAATAAAATGGCTGAACTAAATACAAGTGGCCTAACCACATCACTTTGAAAAGAAAGCAATTAGCAGACTGAATATGATTTTATAGGAAACTCATTTCAAAAATAATGATACATGGCATTGTTTTTGATGAATTAGGCACCCATATGAACATCATGTATCAGGACACTGTTCATCACTATTGCTCTGAATCCTATGAGTGATCTTTTCTTCATTTTCAAGACCTACCCTCAACCTGGAAAACATCTGCTGCATAATTTGGTCAATCATTTCCATTCTGTGTATTTGTATACTGTCACAAAGTCTTAAGCTACAAGAGTTACATACTGAATTTTTGTTTTGTTTGCTTTGAGCAAGGTAAATGGATGTTTTGGCCATTATAATGTGAAACCACTTCTTTCCTTACAGTATTTGACCAAATTTGTGTGTCTATGATATTTGTAAATACATGTAACATCTGTATTTTTTACAATAAGCCTATTTAGTTTTATTCTCAGTAGGGTTTTCTGGACTGTACAGTGCTTATATGATCTGAACTCCTTATACGTAAGAAGATGTGCATATTAATCCAATTATGGACTTAAATATTTTTAAAGTATAAATACCCTTATTTGCTGCAAACACCAGGGTGTAGGCATTTGCTTTTTAGTAATATTTTTAAGTGCTCCATTTCTATGCCAGGGAATAAGTCTTGGCAACACAAACTAGTCAGTAATGGGTAATGCAAGTATGTTCAGGTTAGGCCAACAACGTTTTGATTTTTATGCTTTTCTGTCAACACTAATGAAGTCAGCATTGCCTGAATGTCTGAATAATGAAACACATCCCTATTTAAAAGTATGTAACTGAAAAAGAAATTAAAAAAAATAATGATACATGTGGGCGAAAAGCAAAGAAAAAATATACACTATACAAATAATCAGGAAAAAAATCTACAGTGTTTTGTGTTGTTTTGCATTGCTAGGGATTAAAACAGCTACCGTACACTGAGATACATCCAAGCCATTAAAAAAAATTTTTTTGTTGTTTTTAATTTTAAGAGAGGGTCTCACTAACTTGCTAAATTGACCAGTCTGGGCTTGAACTTGCCACCCTCTGCCTCAGCCTCCCAGAGTGCTGGGATTATAGGTATAAACCAACATGCCCAGCTAATGTCTTACAAATGTAGATTTCAGAGCAAAGAAAGTCACTGGAGATTAAGACATTATGTAAGTGTGGAAGAATTACAAAGAAATTCCAGCCAGGATAGAGTCCCAGGTAGTTGAGAGGGTGAGATAGAAAGACTGCTTGAGCATAGGAACTTGACACCAACCTGGGCAGCACAATAAGACCTGCCCACTCCACCCCCACAAATATATAAAATTAGCAGTACAAAGAAATTATAAAGGTGTAAAAAGGTCATCAAAACACAAGAAATAAAAACTAAATGAGCCAGGCATAGTGGCGCATGCCTGTAAACCCAGCCCTTGGGACGCTGAGGCAGGAAGATCACCACAAGTTCAGGGCCAGTTGGAACTACAAAACAAGACCCTGTTTCAAAACAAAACAAAACAAAACAAAAACTAAATGAAAGCAGAAATAGTCAAACCCATAATCATAATCAGAGATTATATCACTATTTCAAAGAAATAACCAGGCATAAAATCAGTAAGGTATAGAAGACTAAACAAGCATCATTATGGTATAAGTAAAAATTAAACTTGGTTGTGAGACTATCATCATAGACATCTAAATTAGAAATTAATATGCAGTCAAAGAGGGTTTAGGCCCTCAAGAAATTCACACAGAAGCTGAGACACATCAAAATAGTGGCTGGAGGAGAATCTGAAGAGAGCAGGCCTTGAGACAAAGAGATGCAATAGCCAGGCTTGCAGGCCTCCCTGAAGATAAACAGCAGCTTGAGATTACATTGTGCTGTGATTAGTACCACCTGGTCCACTGACCCCCCCCCATAGGCATCAAATACCCCGATGGGTGACCAGCACTTCTGTACCCATTCCTCCCCAAAATTACCTGTTCTTTCCATGTACCTTTGCTATCTGTCTCATTTCCCTATTGGATCAATATTAGCTAGGCAGCTATACTTGTAATTCTATAGGTTGATTGTAGTTTGACCCACATTACCCTTATGTTGTGACTTAGCTGTACAAATTACACCTGACAAAGGGCCTGGGGGCCAATTTGGGACCTTTCCTGGAAATCCAGAAGCTATTCTCCTTTTATTTCCAATAAAACTCTCAACTTCTTTCTTTGGTTTCTGACTGCATTCCTCTATGTTGTGAGACCACAAACTTGGAACATCTGACATCTAATAAGTTGGCAGTTATTTTCCCCATTACATCGTAACTTAAATGGGTCCCTGTCCCTGGTTCCTGATTATAGCTCCTAAAAACCTTGTAACTTCTTATCTAGACATGGTTGTGCATGCCTGTTATCCCAGTACTCTGACAGGCAGATGAAGGGCAAATCTGAGCCTAGACTAAGCAACTTGGTAAGATCCTTTCTCAAAATAAAAATGGGCTGGGATGTCACTCAGTGCAAAGGCCTGGATTCAATGCCTCGTTTGGAGAATGGGGGTGGGTATGGCTTTTAAAATACCTCTCAAAAGTTAAAGGTGGCATGAATATCTGTGACTCATAATAAGTCCCTTTCAATCACACAGAAGTTTTTGTTGATGAGGTGATTTTTGGAACTCCATTAGGATGAAGGACTGGTTGTCAAAGGAACCAATCCTGTGATTAGAGGGCTAGGGCTTTTAGCATCATCCTGCAAGCTCTGAGGAGGGGAGAATAGGTGCAGGTTTAACTGATCCCAATAGGCAATGATTTAATCAATTGTGCCTTAATAGTTTCCATAAAAATCCAAAAGGAGAGTGAGCACCAGGCCACCAGAGAAGGTGTGGAGGGACTCAGACCCAGAGAGCAGCTGCCTCCACAGAAGGGCAGCAGCCCGCCTGTGCCACATTTCCTGGGCTGGGGGGTCTTGTGGGAGCTCAGCAAATGGCAAACCTGCAGATTCACCTTTTACAAGTTTACCTGTTTGAGAAGAAATGATGGCAAAATAGTCTAACCCTTCCTTGGAGAGTCGTAACATACCACTAACTGGACATTCCAGTATGCCAGTAGAAAAAAGTATCACTTATAAAAGTCTTTCTTATGATTCTCACCTGCCAGTTCACAACATCAAGAGAACTTGAATCCAGTCATCAGTGACGTGGAAAAAGGATGATGAGCTAGTTAAGAATTATTCTTGCACTGTGACAGGAAACACTCTGTATACCCAGTACAGTAGGCAAATGGAAAGCTATTCTTGTCTCTTTAAAAAAGAAAACAAACAACAGAGAATAGTTAATATCAAAGTTTCTAAACTTTATGAAAAAAACAAGCCATTGATCATTTATGTGAGGGACTCTACTTTCCTTGTGTGTAAATCTGCGGGTGTGTACATGTCAAAAGTGCTTTCTTAACAATGGACCTGGTACAGAAGTAATAGAAGTGTGCAGGTTCCTATTGATGTTCACATGAAAAATATGTTATTGATGGAACATAAAGCAATGAAACAAAGTTCAAAATAAAGCATCTTCTGGAAGAAGATGGAGGATTCTATTGGTGCCATGCAGTATTCTAGTTAGGCAAGAGTGAAGATCAGCTGGAACTTGTTAGGTCGAGCTTTTTGGTGCCCCTCAAACCGTTTCTTGCAATAATTACTGAAGCTGTTGTTTCAGTGGTTATTATTGTGCTTTGTGAAGTGTACACACAAAAGAAAAAGAAGCACTCAGATCATGGAAAAGAACCAGAACAAATTGAGCAGCTGATAGTGATGACATAGAAAATAATATCCCCAAAGAAAAAATGAATCTGTGAGCCAATGAATGGAAAAGATCAAATGAAGCATCATGGGAAGATGTACAAAGACTTTGTGTTTCAGCTTTTAAGTTTATCTGAGGACCGGGAACATAGCTCAGCCACACAGTACCTGCCTGATAACCATGAGGTCCTGAGTTCAACTCCCGGTACCAAAAATAATTTTAAAAAAAGAGTATCTCAGTTTTTATTTTTTTAAATGATGAAAAGTTTATGCAACGGGCAGCAGAGGCCGGGCAGGCAGATGCTCTGCAGCTTCCTGCCAGGCTGCCATACAGCACCCCGCCAGAAACTGGAGCCACCAACTGACAGGTGGGCCGCCCTCTACAGTGACCTCTGGGGCTGGCCCCATGAGAGCGGAGGGAGGGGGTTTGTGTGTGAGGTCAGGGGGCGAGGGTGGTTGGGGTGCCTCATGCACAGTCTCAACATCTTCCTGCAGGGGCCACTCTGCACCATGGCCTTCAGCACGTTGATGGTGCTAGAGAGAGAACAATGGCCACAGCAGCAAACAAGCCCAGTCTGGGAACCAGTGCCATGCATGGGCTGCATCTGGACTGGGAACTACCAGACCCCAGCCCCTTCCTGCATGCGGGCTGGCAAACAAGAAGTACCAATCGTCAACCACCTCCCCACTGCCCTGGCCTCCCCTCCCATGCCCCCCCTCATAAACTACCTGCTTATCTGGAGAGACACAGGCTGTGATGATAGCTAACCAGGTGAAACACAATTGGATGCCTGTGGTGCTTTGGTGTTTCTCTAACACTGCAGGTCTAAGGCCAGTGGTTTGTTCATAGGTTCAGAGGATATGGCTAAGCAGTGTGTCATCTAGGGGGGTCTCCTTCTGAGGGTAGAAGCCATTGTTGATTCCCTATGGTCTTGTTTTGAGGTCTTATACTGTTTCCATTGTTTTGTTGGGTTGGTTTTTATCTCTTTTATTTGATTATGTTAAATCCCATGGCAGGAGAAGCTATTTCAAGGATAGCAAGATATATTATGGTAGCAATTTTGGATTTACTATTGGCTTGTGTTGAAGTCCTTTATCACATTCATTGTTTTGTTTTTACTGTTTCTATTTTATTCTGTTTTGTTCGATTTTTACTATGTCCGAAGTCATCCTCAGCTATTTTGAAGACATCAACAGGCATTATGGTAACTACTGTTGATTTCATAATGTTTTGAAGTCCTGTATTTCTTACACTGGTTTGTTTTGATTGGTTTTATTCTGTTATATACTTTTTAAAATAAATAAATAAATAAAGTTTATGCAACATGCATAGCAGTAGCATCATAAATAATACGGGCTATCTCAGATATAAAGGTATATTTTTATTTTGTAATCATTTTATACTAAACTGTGTGAAATATGTTCTGTGAGCTCTAATCCAGAGTAATTCGTTTTGTTTTGGTCTTCAACAGACATCAGCAAAACAGACATCAGCAAAACCAGTTAATAGCAGAAAAGACACCAGCAAAATCAATTAATAGTTCATGGAACAATTTAAAAAATAGTTCACAGAACAGTGTCACTAAAGACCTATTTATAACCAAAGAACTTAGGAAAAAGAAAATCTTTACTAAAAAAAACCTCCAAAAGGATAGGCTCTGAAGAGCTTCCAGTTTAGTAAGCACATCCCTGTATCAGAAGAGCAGCACACTTCACAGAGACAGGTCCTGTGCTTAGGACTCTCCATACCTTGCTATGTGCACCTCTTCATCCTACTGTTCATCTGTATTCCTTATCATATTCCTTATTATGTAATAGGCCAGCAAACGTAAGTAAAATGTTTCCTTGAGATCTGTGAGTTACTCTAATTCTTCTCTGCCATTTGCCAGAAGTACTGAGTAAAGTATCAGAAAGATTTTTTTTGTTTCCTATCTTACACCTTGGTTTAAGAGAACTGGTGTATCACCAGCTCCTGGCAGAGCCTGGAATTTCCTAAGAGATCTGCACATTTTTGTTATTCTACTGAAGTAATTCTAGGCTTAGTATGAACAGTCACATGATTAGAGGGCTAGAATTTTCTTCAGCACCCTCTGAACTCCATAAAGGGGGAAGGCTGGAAATTAGTCCAATCATGAGGTAAATGACTTACCAACCAGTGTATGTAATTCACATTTTTAAAAATACTGCTGGAGATTAAACCCAAGGCCTTGCACATGCTAGAAAAGCACTCTACTACAGAGCTACATCTCTAGCCCCTTTTTTAGCTTTTATTTTGAGATAGTATCTCCCTAAGTCACTAAGTTCCCAGGCTGGGCCCAATCTTGTAACCCTTCTGCCTCACTCTCCCAGGATGCTGGGCTTACAGGCTCGTGGCACCACATACAGCATTAAATTTTGATATTAAAAACTTTGAACAATGAGGTTCAATCAACTTCTGGTCAGTGAACATACTGCTGTACCAAGGAGGTGTACCCTGACTCCTTGATGACAGAAGTTCCCTGTGTTTGGGATCCTTACAGACTTGCTACCCATATTCTTTCCTCTTTATCTGGCAATGCATTTACATCCTTTATAACAAAAAGATAACTGTAGGTTTAGCACTTTTGTGGGTTCTATCAGTTGTTCTTGCAAATAACTGAAACTGAGATCCAAATTTATGTCCAACCAGGCAAAATTCAGGTAACTTAGGGATACCCAAGACCTGTGGCTTGAGTCTAAAGCAGGAACATCTACATTATCCCAAGTCACAAAACAAATCTTCCTTTTTTTTTTTTTTTTTGCAGTACCAGGGATTGAACTCACCTCGTGCCTGCCTGACAGGCGCATAAGCCGCTGAGCCAAACTCCCAGCCCTCACAAAACAAATCTTAACAGATTTAAAAGAACTGATGCCACACATAGTATTTGCTCTAGTAATAATGGCATTAAGCTAGAATCAGTAGCAGTAACATAATAAAAACACTACAAAAATTGGAAGTTAAAAGCAACAAGAGATAGTGCCTATGTTTATGAATAATCCTTTCATGGAACAAAGGTATATCAGTTTATATGTTGTCCACGGCTGCTTTTGCATTGCTAAGGGCAGAGCTAAATAGTTGTAACACACACTGTGCAGTCTTTAAGATAAACATTTATTACTTGGACCTGTAAGAAAAAGGTTACCAATGCTTATTCTAGATAACCCATGGGTTAAGGAGGAACTCTTCAGGTAAACTAGAAAATATTTTTAACAAAAATTAAAATATAAAATATAGCTGAGTGTGATGACTCATGCCTGTATCCCTAGCTTCGTGCCAAACTGAGGTAGAAAAATCACAAGTTTGAGGCCAATCTGGGCAATTTAGCAAGATCCTGTCTCAAAATTTTTAAAAAGGTCTAAAAATGTAGCTAAGCACTTTCTGGGTTCAATCACCTTAGAAAAACAAAACAAAATAATATAAAATATAAAAATTTGTGAGATGCAGCAAAAGCAGTCAAAGTAAATGATAGCATTAAAAGCTATACACTATTTTAAAGAAGAGTCTCAAATTAGTAATTTAAAGTTGCCATCATTTTTTTTTTTTTCCTTGTGATGCTGGGATCAAACTCAGGGCCTTCTGCATGCAAGGCAAGAACTCTACCACTGGACCTAGAAGATGTCTACAGAGTGTTCCACGCCACAACGTCAGAGTACATACTCTTCTCAGCTGCACATGGGGCAGTGTTCAAAATAGACCATATGCTGGCTCATAGAACATGCTTAAGTAAATGTAAAGGAACTGAAATTATCCCCTGCATACTATCAGACCACAGTGCAATGACATTGGAAATTCATGCCAAAGAAAACCACAAGAACTTCATAAATACATGGAAATTAAATAGCACCCTACTGAACAACCAATGGGTCACATATGTAATTAAAGAAGAAATCAGATAGTTTTTACAGTTGAATGACAATGACAATACAACATACCAGAACTTGTGGGACACAATGAAAGCAATCTAAAGAGAAAAATTTATAGCAGTAAATACCTATATCAGGAAAACAGAGCAACTGTATATAAGCAACTTAATGTTGAACCTCAAACTTCTAGAAAAAGAAGAGCAGGCTAAATCAAAAGCTCATACAAGGGAAGAAATTATAACGATCAGAGCAGAAATTAACACACTGGAGACTAAAAGAACAATACAAAAAATCAATGAATCAAAGAGTTGTTTCTTTGAAAGATTAAATAAAATTGACAAACCCTGGGCCAACCTTAACAAAAAAAGGAAAGAAAAGACTCAAATCCATGTAATTAGGAATGAAAAGGGAGAAATCACAACAGACGCTGCAGAAATCCAGAAAATCATCTCTACCTACTTTGAAAACTTGTATTCTAATAAGATGGAAGACTTGTACTGGTACTGTTTGGACAATTGAAGGCAGATGTCTTGTGCTCTGGGTGAATGATTTGGGGATGACAATGCACAATGTATGTACCATTATTGCCCCCTGATTGATGTGTTGTGAAATTTTGTTGTAGTTTTTTTCCTCTTCTTTTTTTGTTTTTATGTTTGAATAAAATGGATTTGAAAAAAAATAAAAATAAATTATGTGATGTAAAAAAAGCCCAAAAATTAAATAAAAATAAAGTTTAAAATAAAAAGTTAGCAAAACAACAAACTAAGCTCAAAGCAAGCAAAAGGAAATAAATGATGAGTAGCAAACAATAAAATTAAAACGAAAGAGAAAAATCACTAGGTGCAGTGGCACACACTTGTAATCCCAGTGCTCAGGAGGCTGAGGCAGGAAGACCACTGTGAGTTCAAGACCAGCTTGGGCTACAAAGTGAGTTCAAGGACAGCCCAAACTGCATAGTGAGACCCTGTCTCAAAAAAAAAAAAAAAAAAAAAAAAAAAAAAAAAAAAAAAAAAAAAAAAAAAAAAAAAAAAAAAAAAAGAAAAAGAAAAATTAATGAAACCCAAAGTGGTTTTTTGTAAAGATCCACAAAATTCATAGGAAAACTGTGAAAAGAAAAACAAAAAAAGAATATACAAATTATTAATATTAGGAATGAAATAGATGTTATCACTATTGACTCTATAGGCATCAAAGTAATATAAGCAACTCTACAGACACAAAGTGAATACCAAAAGATCAAACTCTCCCAACCAAAAACTACCACAATCTACCAAAGATGAAAGGGAAAGCCTGATGGCAGTCATGAAAGCACAGGTCTGTAATTCTAGCTTCTGAGAGGCTAAAGTAGGAGGGGCTCACAAATTTGAGCCCAGTCTGGACAACTTAGAGTCTAAAATAAAAAATTAAAATGGATTGAGGATGTAGCTCAGTGTGAAGGATCTGGGTTCAATCTATAGCAGAAAGGAGAAAGAGGAGGAGGAAGAGGAGGAGGAGAAGCAGGAGGAGGTAAGAAACAGGGAAGGGGGAATAAATAGCCTTAATAGTCCTATTAAAGTTAAGTCAGGAGGCACAGAGAGACCTCAAAACAATAAAGCAGTTTATATCATAACTTCCACAAAAAAATGGCTGCGCCTATTTTTCGCCCACTGGTAAATTCTACTAAATGTTTAATGAAATGAATTCCATAAAATCTCTTCCTATTTTCCAACTCATTTTATGAATATGCCATTACCTTTATATAGCGAAACTACTCAAAAGACACGACCCACAAGTAAACAAAGTAAGATTCACATTCCTCATGAACAGAAACATGGAAACCCATCACAAAACATTAGCAAAATGAGCCAAACATGGTGGCACACACCTGTATGCCCAGCAATCAAGAGGCTAAGGCAAAAGGATCACAAATGAGTTTGAGGCCAGCAGGGCTACACAGTGAGTTCAAGGACAGCCTGAACTGCACAGGGAGACCCTGTCTAAAAAAAGCAAGAAAAAAAAAAATCAGCAAACTGAATCCAACAAGGTATAAAAACAATAATACGCTACAGCTCAGTAATCTATCCTGGGGATGCAGACTGATTCAATATCCTAAAATCAATTCACGCCAGGTGTGGTGGTGCACATCTGTAATAGCACTTGGGAGGCTGAGGCAGGCAAGACTTTATGTCAAAAAGCAAAAAAAGAAGAGGAGGAGGAGGAGGGAAGTTAACTCAATTCAACGTAATCCAGGATTACATGAATTGTAGTCTTAAAAAAACATGATTTCTCACTTGATGCAGAAGCACTGTATTTGGAAAAATTCAGTATTTATCCATGATAAAAACTCTCAGCAAACTAGGAATGGAAGAAATCTGCTCAACCTAATAAAGGGCATCTTTAAAAAAATTTTTTTAAAAACTCTCACAAACTAAGTAGTACACTTTAGAGTTCTAGGTGAAATTTAAGCAGAATATTTATATAAACTAATTTCAAAATCTATATGGACAGGCAAAAAATACTTTTGACAAATAAAAGCCAATGACCAAGAACAAAAATATAAACAGAATAGAGTTCAGAAACAGACCCATTGCAAGGAGATGTGCAAGCCTCCCTAGGTCTGAAAGCAAATACCCTGAGACCTGGCTCAGAGTGGTGCTGACATTAATGCTCTGGGCCTCACACTCACTATCCCCAGTGGGCCCAGACAGGCATCAGACATATTAATAAGTGACGCACAGACATAGAAACATATGGACAAATACTTCCCTCCTTTTCCAAACATGCCTTTGTTCATTTTGTTGTATGTGGGGTGGTGTTTTGATTTGGTTTGATTTGGTTTGCTTTGGCTTATTGTTTTGTCTTTTTCAGACAGAGCTTTGCTATGCAGTTTGGGCTGGTCTTGGACTCACTACGCAGACCAAGCTGGTTCGAAACTCACAGTAATCCTCCTGCCTCACCCTCCTGAGTGCTAGGATTACAGGTGCACCCCACCACGCCTGGCAAAAAATGACTCGTTTCCCTATCAGATCAATGTTACCTAAGCAGCTGTACTAAAGGCTGACTGTAGTTGACCCACATTGTACCATGCTGTGATTTTGCTAGTATAAATACTGGCAACAAAGAGCCTCAGTGGCAACCCACTCAGGACCCCACTTGGAAATCCAGTTTTTCTTGTTATTTCCAATAAAATCCTCCTAATTGTTATTAACACAATAATGGAGATAAAATACAATCCCCAAAAATATTATATTAATATAAAAGGAAACAGGAACAGATAAAAGGAG